>SNQJ01S0013210.1:71752-84694 GCA_010110895.2 Picea sitchensis | reverse complement strand
ACCCTCTAGTAGATCAGTAGCATGCATGCGTAGTTTTGTCTTGATTGCAGGAAGCTTTGTGGAAGGAGCAGCAGCAACGAGGAGATAGAAGCTCAACGGAGGATCTACTTCAACCGTCGATAAAAAGGTTAGTTGATTCTTCCCGTGTTTTCCTGAGAAAAGGGGTTGAGGTTTTGGGTAGAAGGTTAAAAGTTATGTCTTAAGTGTCATGATCTGCGTACAAGTTTAAAGCCCTAGCTTGTTAGTCCGTAGGGTAGAATACCCCACAACAGTCCCCTCCAAACTTTTCTCCCCCGATAGAGGTATTGTAAAAGGTAACCCTCTTTCACCCTTCCTCTTTGTTATCATGGCTGAAGGGCTTAGTCGCTACATCAAATCAACTATCAATGAGGGAACTCTCCAAGGTATCCCCCTTCATGTATTGCACCACCCCATTTCTCATAACCAATTTTTGGATGATATAATGATGATGGGATCCCATACTACTATAGAATGCCATTGTATATGTAGTATTTTAAATCATTTTATTGAAGCCTATGGAACTTTCGTAAACTCTAAAAAATCCCAAATTTTATTTTTTAATACCCCTCATGCTATTCAAAGATGCATCACCTGAATTCTTGGCTTCAACATGAGCTCCCTTCCTTCCAAATATCTAGGCATTCCCCTCATTGATAACACTCTACATAAAAATTATTGGGAGGGTTTTCTCTCATCTATATATAAGCTCCTCAACTCCTAGACCTTGCACACCTTAAATCTTCTAGGCCGCTTGGTGCTTCTAAAATTGCTCATGTAAGCGATCTCGATCTACCTCTTTTCATCTTTGGAAACCCCCAAATATTTCCTCGACTCTATTAAAAGTATTTAACAAAATTTCTTATGGAAAGGAGATAAATAAGGAAGGAAATGGGAATTAGTCAAATGGGAGGATCTATGTAATCCAAATCAAGCCAAAGGGTTAGGATTAAGAGACCCACACATTCTTAACCAGGTTCTGGGAGCCAAGATATGGTGGAAATGACTTAAGAATCCAGGGGACCTCTGGGCTCAAATATGGCATTGTAAATATTCACCTCATTGGGATGAGGAACATGTGATAAGATGGAATGATTAGAGGAGAGGATCCCTAATATGGAATGTGGCCTGGAAAAACTGTTATATGGTCTAGGAGCATGCCTTTTGGGAAATTTGGGATGGCTTAGATGATTCCTTCTAGAAATACTCTTGGAAACAATTGCCTCCATTACAACATTTGAATCCACCGCAAGACTTAAAGAACATTATTCCTTAGGAAAACTCCACCTATGTACCATACTACTTGCAAAATACACCCTCTGCATCATAATGGAAAGAATGGAATCTTACTCACATAGCTCTTTAGGTCCCTAAAGGTATCATTTTAAGGCCTTGGAAAGAGAAGACAATGCTGCATAGAATTTGAATTAAGCATGGCCTGAATATACTCCATTGGGATCACTCATCTAAATGATTCTTCACTGTCAAAGAATCTTATGGACTGAAAGATATTTTTCACCTCATGCCCAAGGAAAGTATCTGGGATAACATCTAGAAAACCAAATTATGGCCCAAAGTTAGTACTTTCCTCTCATTAGTTATTCATGGGTGAATTCTTACTTAGGAAAATGTTAAAAAGAGGGGTTTTGTTGGGCCATCAATCTATCCTCTTTTCCTCAAGAACGAGGAAACTATGGAAAATATTCTAAATCAATGTCACTATAGTTCCAATATTTGGGATTATTTTTCCCAAATGATGCACATAATAGATTGCCAGAGAGACAACATTTCCAGAAAAATAGATTGTTAGAGATCATCATCCTTTAAAAACCTAGTATTAAACCGTATTTGGCATCTCCTACCCAGGTTCCTTATCTAGAAAATATGGAAATAGAGGAATAGAATAATCTTCCACACTATCCAAATACCCTGGCAAGAAGTCTAACCCGGAATCCATTGTGACATCATGGAAACAGTCAGGTTAAAATATTGGTCCATAGAAGATCTAATTTGTGATCAATAGGAATGACCTCTATGGTATAAGTGGCAACTTTTCCAAGCTCCATCCCCTGACTTTGTACTTCTACGGTCAACTCAGGAGAGGAGTATGGAGATATGGTCTTGTCCTCCCCTATTTTCGTCAAGATTTTTTTTGATGGGGAATCCAAAGGAAATCCAAGGCCTACAGAATTTGGAAAATGTCTTTCATGATGAAAAAGGTCGAGTCTATCATATTTTAGAGGGTATATTGGGATATAATAAAAATAATGTGACTAAGATTTGGGATCTCATTCGGGGAATTTAAACTCCCATAAATATTGGAATTCATCAGTTAATTGTTGAAGGAGACTCTTGGATCATAATCTCACTATTTTCCAATATTCTTAATGGTTCTGAGCTTTCCAAGATATCCCCTAGTTGGAGGCTCTTGAGAAATATTGAATTTTTTAATTCTTTGATGATACCTAATCAAGTTTTGATCCCTTATCATGTTCGATGAGAGGCCAACAAGATTGGGGACAAGATAACAAACATTGGATTCAACATGCAGGAGAATGATTTGGAATGTGGCACCAATCAAAATCCAAATCATCCCCTTTTCCTAGAATGCAAGTAGTTTCCTTCCATGGAAGAAGCCTCCACGGATGGGGTGTTAGTGTAAGAATAATGAGAATCCATGCACAATCATATATGTCTACCATCTGGCTATCCCATTCCCAATGTGGTTGCATGGACGATCTCCATAAGGGTGATAGACTATTAGCATGACTAGCCTCGACTCAATGAGGAAATTGATGCTCAGGTAGCTGCCCAACTACACTAGCCAATTCTTCTTCATTTTGGTGATGTGGACAACCATTGCGAAGAAAAGGATCATCGTCTAGTCCCGTAATTATTTGGAATTTCAAAGATGGCTCCTCTTCTATGTTTCGTTTAATTTATAGTTTAATTTAATTTCAAAGATGGCTCTCGTAAGAGTTATTAGTTTAATTTTTATTGATACAATTTTTAGATTTTGATGTACAACTATATTATTATATTATTGCATGTAGTCAAAATTTAGTAACTTTGTAGTTTGTAAGGGGTAGACTTCCACTCTTATTAGATATTTTTAGGTTTTGGATCATTAACCTTTTTTTGGGTCAAGGAAGAAGATAATCTTATAGCCAATAAAAAATAATTTAAAGTCATACTCCACAATTAAAAGGCTATTTATCCTAGACAATATCCTAAAAAAACCAATACCTTAGTGTCATCATTAAAATTATAACAATTAGGTCAGGTATTTTCAAACATCAAACCTTAATTCTATACATGAAACCATATAAAAATTGATTGAAAAATAATTATATTAATTTTCCAATTAACATATATAAATTTTACCACATAAAATCAATTCTATTTTGAAATAGTGTGAACACAAAAAGTGTTAATAAATGAATATAATCCCTTAGTGTTTTTTTGAGAAACAATATTAAGTGAGGCCCAACAATATCAACAATTTAGTTGGCTCTGGACTTGACCCCGAGACCTCTTGCATTACAACCATCACACTCGTCCACTCAAGTAACCCACTGGGATAGATATATTCCCTTAGTGTTATCATTAAAATTATAACAATTAGGTCATGTATTTTCAAACATCTGACCTTAATAATTACAATAAAAAAATTTGATAAAAAAACTGATTATATTAATTTTCCAATTAAAATATATAAATTTTACCACCTAAATTCTATTTTATTTTGAATTACTGTGAACATTAAAAGTGCTAATAAATGGATATAGAAAATCATAATAGTTTCAAACCATTTATCTCTTTACTTTTTTGGAAACAATATTTTTTTGGTGTGTACTTTCCCATATTTAGTGGGAGGAATATTTTTTTAGCTTGTATTTCCCCATATTTAGTGGGTGGGTGGTAAATTCTCTTAGTACTTCCCTACATTTAGTGGGTGGGTGGTAAATCCTTTTATTATTTCTCTACATTTAGTGGGTGGGTGGTAAATCCTCTTAGTACTTCCCTACATTTAGTGGGTGAATGACCCTTAAGGAATCAAGAGAATCAAACCTGCAACCAAAAATAAGCATGAAAACTCATATCTAGCTCTAAAACAATTAAACTAACCCTTAAAACCTTTTTTTAAAACAATATACATCTCATAAAAAATCAATTAATACTATATAAATTAAAATATATTATATAATTTAAAATCAATTAATACTATATAAATTAAAATTTATTATATAATTTAAAATTTATTTAAATTAGATAATATATATCTCAATTTACAATATTTATTACTTAAACACAAACATAGGGAACCTGGAGAAGAAGTTGGCTCAACAATGGAGGAACCTGCTAGGGTTATGGGTTAGTAAGGTTTTTGGAGACGTTTCCATACAAGCAATGTCAACTATTTTGGTAGTTTGTTTTCATAGATTCTCTTAAGGGCTAAGTTTAATTTTTGCGAGGTGATTTTTGGTAGAAGATCAACCCTGTATTAACTTTGAAGGATTTCACCCTAGATAGCAGTCATTAAGGCTTCCCGTGTTGGGAGAACTATCTGAGGTTTGTTATTATGTAGTTTAATACTATTCATTTCCAAAGCCTTCTTAGTTAGAGTTCTCACCGGTGGAGCTAGTGGATTGGACTACTTTTCCATTCTAGGAAACTGAACAGTCTCTTTTCTTGGTTTGGCATCTTGAGTGGAGGACATATGTATCAGAATGCCTTAAAAAATGTATTTAATCATGTCACTAATTTAATGAACGTCGAAGACGAGCTAGGGTGGAAGCATGAAGGTTTGTTCACCAAGATTGATGCACTGTGTGGGGGGCAGAAACATTCATGACCGAATAATATCGATGTGAAGAAAAGGTCAAATGAGTGGACTTCTTCACTGACATTTGATAAAGGTTTTTCAAGTAGACAAGATCCAACATTCATCAGTCAGATTACCAAAACAAAGGTGGTTACTAAGCCTTCCTTGCCAGTGATAGACAAGGTTACTTCTCCTTCTACAGGACCATGTTTCGGGGGGGATTTATCATAGCAGAAGGGATTAAACTCTTTAAAAGTTCCTTTATCGACTGGTTTCCGGGGGAAAAAATATTGGAAAGTGAACAGGAAGATACGTAAGATGGTAGTGGGTTCTGATGTGGGACTAGAAGAGGCCGCTAGGATAGCCCTTTGTGGGGTGGTTGGCAGGTTATCCTATCCTTATCTTAGTAAAGGAAGTTTCCTGAAATGGATGGAAAACCAGTGGACATCCTTTCTGGGTTACAATCCGGAAATACTTCATTTGACGAAAGGGTGGTTGGGGTTTGTCTGTAAATCACCGAAGGATGCTACTAGACTGTTAGAATCTCCTTGGATAAACGGGGGGTCCAATATTATGCTAAAGTGGTGGAGGGTGTAATTTGACCTAGAGATGAAACATTTTTAGTTCCACCATCTGTGGGTTCTTATGCTAGACTTCTGATACATTTGTGGAATTTAGGGCCTCTGTGAGCCATAGGGAATTCCTTGGGGAAATTTCTTGCAGTGGATCTGGTAGCTCTGTCTAATTCCTCAAGAAAGATGGATAGAGTCTTAGCTGAAGTGGATATTCATGGCGGTTTTCCTTAGGTACTGGATATAGAATGGAGCGACCAACATTTTAGACAGAAACTGGACTTCCTTGGCTTACCCTTTCGTTGTAGTCTTTTTCATGGTACTAATCATCTTCGTAGAGAATGCACAAGTGTGCTTGTGAAGGAAGAGCCTGAGGACACCCTATTACAAAGAGACCCACCGGAATACATGGTAGCGAAGGTTTTATGTTTGACCTGGGGTCAACTTCTTTGGAGGAGGACCAGGACACACTTTCAGGTAAGTTGAAATGCCACTGCCCTAGGAAAACGATCCTTTAGAAAAATCCATTTGGCTACAATCATCTACCTCTGGTATTCTTGATTTGGTACCTGGTGGGGTACTTAAAAGAGATGCTCATGTGTTGATACCTAAGATTCCTTCAAGAACTAACCCTTCTTCGAGTGTTGGGATCGAGACATTTGGTGATTTACCCGCGGCTTCCCTTAAACCCAACTTTTTGGAGCCTCAGTTCCCAACTGAGGTCCTTCCCTTCCCTGTCAGTCCTCCTCTGGCCAACCCTCCTTTAGACAAAAGGAGCACTCAAAATATTCTAGGTTACAGAGAGTCGAAAATTGATGAACCAACTCTCAGTGCAATCCTTGACTCACTCATTCCATCTGTCCGAGAAAATAAAAAAGTTACCAAGTTACCCGTCTTTAAAGGAAAGATGGTGGTTGATTCTGGGATGGTTTTGGAGGGGACTTCTTCCCGGTTTACTTAAGGGGATGGGAAATACTTTTTTTGGTCATGGGGATTCGGGATCGAAATATTTCCTTTACAGGATTTTCTAACACAGAATATTGTTGATTTCTCTTCCTCTCCCATTGATGGAGGGCCCCTTAGAGCAACGAAAGACCAGGCACAGGCTAAATAATTTTATTATATTATTTTAACATTAGAGGGATGGGAGGCACCCTTAAAAAGGACTTGGTTAGAATACTTTTGTATCAGACTCGCCCTGAAATTATTTTTTTCCAGGAAACTTTGGTATCGACGCAAAACTCCAGAGATTTCATGAATTCCCTAGTACCTTCGTGGGTTTCATCTACAATTAGTGCCTTGGGAACCTCTGGGGGCTTACTTGTCTCTTTGGATCCATCAATTTTTGAACTTTTTCCCTTTCTCACGATTGGTGGCATATTGTTAACCAGTATCTTCATTAAGGAAAAGCGGGAAATGGCACTGTTGAATGTTTACGGTCTATGCATGGATCACATAAATTTATGGAAGTCGGTAGTGGATAACGGTTTATTGGATATAAAGAATCGGATAATAGCTGGTGATCTAAATTTCATCCATTCTCCAGATGAAGTTTGGGGGGGAACAACCAGGCAGGCTGCCTTTGATGATTTTTACAGGGATCTTTTTGGTGAAAGAAAGTTGATAGATGTGAAACAGACAAAAGTGGTTCCGACGTGGAGAAATGGCTGGGCAGGATTGGAAGCGGTGGATAAAATATTAGATCGGTGTATTGTTTCTGAATATATTTTATTATCAGTGGGTTTGTATCGATCTTGGGTAGAGTATCCATTTATTTCGGACCATGCACCAATTCTCCTGCAGTTGGAAGTCACTTCGGATCAAAAGGCCTTTCCATTCAAATTCAATGCACACTGTCTAACTGATTCAAAATTTGGAATTATGGTTTGAAAAAATTGGAATGATCCTTCATTCTTGACAGAAAGTGGTTATTAGAAGAGGCTCATGTGGAAATTAATAGTTTTAAAAGAAAAAACTAAACAATGGTATAGGGGGAAATAGGAAAGGAACAATGAGAAAATTAAAGATCTCGAAGATGGAATCAAGTTATCGATATTAAGTTTGAGGGAAGATTCTACAAACCTGGAAGAAGGTAGGAGCCTTCATCTGAAGGAATTGGAAATGAATAGTATCCTAAGAGGCACAAAAGAAATGCAGTGACTTCGTAGCAGGGCCATTTGGTTGTCTAGTGGAGAAAACAATACATTTTTTTTTCATAATTTTGCAAACTTCAATTATGCTTGGAAACACATATGGGAGATTAATGACTCAGGTGGGTTAAATTTTATAGAGCTGGGAGCTATTAAAGAAGCAACATTTAAGCATTTCAAATAATTTTACATGGCTCAAGAGACTCTGAACATGGCTGAACAAGTTAAGATTGTTCGTTATTTCCCTAATATTTTCAAGGAGGAGGACTCTACTAGAATTTCACAACCTGTTTCAATGGAAGAATTAAAAAATGTTCTCTTCAAGTTCAAAAAAGCAAAGAGCCCAGGTATGAATGGATGGACCTCTGAGTTCTTTACACATTGTTGGATAACTGAGAGGGGGATGAATCAATTGTTACCGTGCTTAAACAATAATGCTTATTTTAAATTCTTTGCAGAGAACTTAATGACAATCACAATAATGAAGGGAAGTAAGCAATAGAACATTCAGCATCATTGTCACATATGAAATATACAGAGATAGATATTTCCTGAGGAAACCCATAAAGGGTAAAAACCTCTTCTTCTTTATATGATAAGTAATATTTACATTCTGTACATTATCATACATATGAGCTCCAACTCATTGTGAGGATACAATCTCTGTATTGCAAGTTGCAACTTGCTAAGAGCACCAACTCTCTATTTTCTCTAGCACCTACTAGAAGGAAGCACCAACTCCTTGGTTTCTCTAGCACCCACTAGAAGGAAGCACCAAATCCCTAAATGTTCCAGCTCCAACTGGATAGAAGCACCAACTTCCAGTCACACAGGCACCAACCTGTACAACAGAGAACAACAGTTCTCCCTTTTTCCACCCTGCCACCCTGGTTTCTCTGGCTGCAACCAGATGGAAGCTACAACTCCATGTGTTCAAGCACCCACTTGAACCTCTGAGGACAACAGTCCTCCCTAGAACCTCCCTACCACCCTAGAATATAAATCTTTGCTCTATGTAAATTTATCACAGTGATACAATATTTGTCATTGGCTTACCAGAATTATCACTATTCTGCTATGTTGCTCTGCTCTCCTGTATCAGTGTCTCTCTGTTTGCATCTTCTTGCACTTTCTTATCTTCTATTTTTCTCTACAAGAGCACCTCAACCTTCTTTTACTGTCTCACTATCTTACTGCACACCTCCTTGCGCTTTCTGTGCTTCTACCTTTTATGCTCTATGGTCCATCTCCATTCAATGCACCATTCCTCTTCTCTGTATTTCAGCTACTGCACACTCCTCCTTCTACTCGCCTGAATCACTCTCAACAACAGTAACCTCAATCTCTCCTTTTTTCTTCATTCTTATAGTCTCAGTGCATCTTCTGCATGCCCTCTCAACAATGTTTCTTCATGCTCTCCCCATGTCGAGTGCTCTGCCTCATCATCATTGAAAATCTTCATCTTCTCTGGTTGTTCCTCCCATGCGTCCATCATCATTGGGTGTTATGACAAGATTCCTTAGCTTGTCTTGCAGTTGAGACTCTTCATCTTCTCTGTCACAGTCGAGCTCATCCCCTCTGTTGCAGTTACAGGCTTCAACGCTCTTCCATATGTCAATCGCCTCTATGAACAGTCTTCATTCCACTAGCAAATGCCTTGAGACTCTTCAGTTCCTCTGGCATTCACACTGAAGTCTCTTCGAGTCCTCTGGCAGAAACCATCAGTGATTTCTATCAGTTACAGAGCGAACCTTGAAATGGAGCCTAGCTATGCTAGCTCCTTCCACTTATGCGACCACCGACGGTGACCACTGGCTACATCGATATTTCGACATTTTGGAATTTGGCCTTTCTGTATTCTTGTGGTGAAGAGTTATCTTGACACTCATTGTCACGATCCCTAAAACTCCAAAAAATAAGGAGCTTAGCTGGACTAGATTCGATCATTTTGACATTTCACTTTTCGCCACTTTGCGATTTCGCATGTCGCGAGTTCTTGTTGTGAGGCATATCGACTCTCCAAGTCGTGATTCCTGAAACTATGAAAAACAAGGAGCTTAACTCTTCGATCTCTTCGATGATGTGACCACGGGTTGTGACCATAGCCTTATTCAAAAATTGCATTTCGCAATTTCGTGTTTCGGCACTTCGGGACTCCTAGGGTGAAGAGTCTCGGGTCTTGATTCCTCCATCTCCCGGTATCCAAAACTATCCTCCTTCTTTCGAGATTTCCACATTTCGCATTTTGTGATTTCGGGACTCCTGATGATGAAGATTCTTGAATCTTCCAACTCCCCTTATCCGAAACTGTCCTCCTTCTTCCAGGATTTCGGTGTTTTGCATTTCACGATTTCGGGACTCCTGATGATGAAGAGTCTTGACTCTTCCAACTCCCGGTATCCGAAACCGTCCTCCTTCTTTCAGGATTTCGGTGTTTCACATTTCAAGATTCTGGGACTCCTGATGATGAAGAGTCTTGACTCTTCCAACTCCCGGTATTCGAAACTGTCCTCCTTCTTTCGGTATTTTGACGTTTCACATTTTGCGATTCCTGGACTCCTGATGATGAAGAGTCTTGACTCTTCCAACTCCCGGTATCTGAAACTATCCTCCTTCTTCTGGGATTTTGGCATTTCACATTTTGTGATTTTTGCATTTCGTCACTCCTGTGGTGAAGTGTTTCGACACTTCAACTCCTGGTATCCGGGACTCCAAGATGGATTTATTTCCCGGTCTGCAAAACTCTTGTTGATGTGCCTCTTTCAAGATTTCAGGATTCTGGATTTCGCAACTCTGGGACTCCTGTGTTAAAGAGTCTCGACTCTTGACTTCTCAATCTCCCGGTATCAAAAACTCCGAAATGGAGTCGGATCAACGTATTTCGGAGTTTCACATTTCGCCGTTTCGACATTCTTGTCATGAGTTGCTTCCTTGACTCCTCCAATGCCTGGTATCCGAAACTTCGAAATGGAGTTTACGCTTCTGATCTTTCCATGCAATTATCCCTACACTACTGATCTTCCTTGCCTGCATGTTTTCCATCAAATAAACAAGCACACTCTTTCCCTCTTTGTGCACCTCTGCACTATCTCTTCTGAGCTTACGTTGTCCCTGTTTTTCCATCGCTGCATACTCTGATCTTGCCATCAATGACAAGCACCCCTACCTGTAAACATGCCAACAATATCCCCCTTTGGCATTGATAGAAACCCTAAATGACTGCGCTAATCTTTTTGGACCTCCAACTATAGCATCTAGTCCGGACCACTCCTTTTTCTCCCCCTTTGACATCAATGTCAAAGAAAACATCCTCCCCCTGAGCTATTGCAGTATTTTTAGGAGGTATCAAATATTCAATCAATACAAAACTCCCCCTAATAGGATGGACTCTCTTAAGTGTGAGACGAGATGATACCCATCTTCTGTCGAAGATATTCAAATGGTGTCTTGGCTAGGGGTTTAGTAAAGATGTCTGCAATTTGTTTTGTGGTTGGAATGTAATGGACCTAAACAACCTGATTGGTGACCTGCTCTCTTAGAAAATGGTATTTTATGGGAATATTCTTGGTCTTGGAGTGGAATACAAGATTCTTAGACACACTAATGGCACTAGTGTTATCACAATGAATTGGGATTGGTGCAACGTATTTTACCTCCAAGTCTACAAGCGTCTAAATCATCCATAATACCTGAGTGAAACAGGTAGCAACAACAATGTACTCTACCTCTGTAGTTGATAAAGAAATGGAACCGTTCTTTTTACTAAGCCATGCTACTAATAAGTCACCCAGGAAGAATGCTCCTCCACTGGTTCTTTTTCTCTCATCAACACAGTTTTCCCAATCTGCATCTAAATAGGCAGTTAACTGAAAATTATGATTTCTGGGATACCACAGACCATAATTCATTGTTTCTTTCAAATACCTAAATATCCTTTTGACAGCTTGCATATGACTCTGTTTAGGTGCAGACTGATATCTTCCTACCATTCCAATAGAATGCATTATGTTTGGTCGAGATGTTGTGATGTACAACAGGCTGCCTATCATTGACCTATATGAACTTTGATCAACATCAGGTGAGTCATCATCCTTTCTTAATTTGCATCTAGTAACCATAGGTGTACCCGCAGGTTTAGAATCTTCCATTTGAAACCTTTTCAACATTTCTCTTAGATATTTTTCTTGAGAAATGAACATCCCTTCAGACCTCTGAGTAATTTGCAGACCAAGAAAAAATGACAGTTCACCTATCATAGACATTTCAAACTCAGACTCCATGGCAGAAGCAAACCATTGTACCAATGAATCCTTATTGCATCTGAATATGATGTCATCTACATAGACCAACACAATGAGCAAATCATTACCCTCTGTTTTGATATATAGATTGTTGTCAACGGTTCCTCTCTTGAACCCTTTGTCTTTGAGATACGTATCCAATCTGTGATACTAGGAACGAGGGGCTTGTCTTAACCCATATAAAGTTTTCTTCAGATTGCATACTAAGTCAAGGTTATCAGACAGTTCAAACCCTCTGGTTGTTCCATATAGACTTCTTCATTTAAATATCCATTTAGAAAAGATGACTTTACATCCATTTGATACACTTTAAACCTTTTATGACAAGCATAGGCAAGAAATATTCGGATAACTTCTACTATTGCTACAAGCACAAAAGTTCCATCAAAATTCAGTCCTTCTATTTGAGCATAGCCTTTACAGACCAATCTTGCTTTGTTCCTGACAACTTGTACCTGCTCATTCAACTTATTCTTAAAGATCCATTTGGAACCAATGATATTTTTACCTTCAGGTCCATGAACCATCTCCCACATATTGTTTTTCTCAATATGATCAAGTTCATCATTCATTGCTTTAACCCAATGGTCATATTTTCTAGCTTCATTAAAATTCTTGGGTTCTAGCATGGATATGAAAGATATATGTGATTGCTCGATATTTTTGATTTTTTTTCTCTTGGTTTGTACACCTTTGTCTTTTTCACTAATTATCTGACTTGCGGGATGATTCTTTTGAGTGATTCTGGAGGAGGAATTTGAAGTTGCCTGCTGATTTGAGTCTGTCTGAGTATCTGTGTCTTCATCTGATTCAAAGTCTTCATCTTATGATTCTTGGACCTGTTCATCTTCAACTTTAGTTGTGTCCTTTGTAGAAGACTCATTATTGTACACATCTCTTTCTGGGATTCCTTCATCAACTTTTACGTCAATACAGTCAACCATTTTATGTAGCCTCTTATTATAGCATCTGTATCCTTTACTGTTTGTAGCATATCCTAAGAAGATACCTTCATCATCCCTGTCATCATATTTGCCAAGGTTCTCATCATTATTCTTTATGTAACATTTACTCCC
>SNQJ01S0013210.1:59528-71742 GCA_010110895.2 Picea sitchensis | reverse complement strand
AAATTTTCTGAACTAAAGAAGGTTCCTCAATTTTTTCACCAAGTGCTTTCATTGCATTTACCAGTTCTTCAACTCTCAGAAAGTATTTTCCAACAGTTTCATCTTCTTTCATATTTAGCTGTTCAAACTGTACTCTGTATATTTGAAGCTTGGCATCCTTTACCTTCTCATTACCTTCATAACTGCTAATGAGTTTTTCCTACATTTCTTTGGCAGTTCCTAGGTGCATAACTTTTACGAATTTTGCTTCTACAAGCCCACTGAAGATAGCATTCATAGCCCTAGCGTTGAAGCTAAATTCTAGCTTGTCATCCTTATTAGCTAGTACAATTGGATTTACATAACCAATATCTACTACATCCCAGACATCTACACCTAAAGCCATTATGTAAGTTCTCATTCTAACTTTCCAGAAGGCAAAGTTTGTTCCATTGAACAGAGGGGCCTTATTGGTTGATTTTCCTTCATGGCTTGACATGTTTAAGCTCTAGGATCTACCCTTAGATAAAAGGGGTCAACTTTGATACGAATTGTTGGACACCTGAGAGGGGGGTGAATCAGTTGTTGCCATGCTTAAACAATAATGCTTATTTTAAATTATTTGCAGAGCACTTAATGACAATCACAATAATACAGGGAAGTAAGCAATAGAACATTCAACATCATTGTCACATATGAAATATACAGAGACAGATATTTCCTGAGGAAACCCATAAAGGGTAAAAACCTCTTCTTCCTTATATGATAAGTAATATTTACATTCTATACATTATCATACATATGATGTCCAACTCATTGTAAGGCTACAACCTTTGTATTGCAAGCTGCAACTTCTTGAGAGCACCAACTCTTTGTTTTATCTAGCACCTACTAGAAGGAAGCACCAACTCCCTGGTTTCTCTAGCACCCACTAGAAGGAAGCACCAACTCCCTAAATGTTCCAGCTCGAAATGGATGGAAGAACCAACTCCCAATCACACAGGAACCAACCTGTACAACAGAGAATAACAGTTCTCCCTTACGCCACCCTACCACCCTGGTTTCTCTGGCTGCAACCAGATGGAAGCTACAACTCCCTGTGTTCAAGCACCCACTTGAACCTCTGAGGACAACAGTCCTCCCTAGTGCTTCCCTACCACCCTGGAATATAAATCTTTTCTCTATGTAAATTTATCACAGTGATACAATATTTGTCATTGGCTTACCAGACTTATCATTGTTCTGTTATGTTTCTCTACTCTCCTGTATCAGTGTCTCTATGTCTGCATCTTCTTGCACTTTTTGATCTTCTATTTTTCTCTACAAGAACACCTCAGCCTTCCTTTACTTTCTCACTGTCTTGTTGCACACCTCCTTGTGCTTTCTGTGCTTCTGCCTTTTATGCTCTGTGGGCCATCTCCATTCAATGCACCATTCCTCTTCTCTGTATTTCAGTTGTTGCACACTCCTACTTCTACTCGGCTGAATCACTCTCAACAATAGAAACCTCAATATCTTCTTTTTTCTTCATTCTTATAGTCTCAGTGCATCTTCTGCATGCCCTCTCAACAATGTTTCTGCATGCTCTCCCCATGTCGAGTACTCTACCTGATCATCATTGCAACTCTTCAACTTCTCTGGCCATTCCTCCCATGCGTCCATCATCACTGGGTGTTATGCCAAGATTCCTTAGCCTCTCTTACAGTTGAGACTCTTCGTATTATCTATCACAATCAATCTCATACCCTCTGTTGCAGTTACAGGCTTCAACGCTCTTCCATCTATCAATCACCTCTATGAAAAGTTTTCATTCCACTTGCAGATGCCTTGAGACTCTTCAGTTCCTCTGGCATTCACACTAAAGCATATTTGAGTCCTCTTGAAGAAACCATCAGTGATTTCTAGCAGTTATAGAGTGAACCTTGAAATGGAGCCTAGCTATGCTAGCTCCTTCCACTTACGCGACCATTGGTGGTGACCACTGGCTACATCGATATTTTGACATTTTGGCATTCAGCCTTTTGGTATTCCTATTGTGAAGAGTTATCTTGACACTCATTGTCACGATCCTTGAAACTACGAAAAACAAGGAGCTTAGTTGGACTAGCTTCGATCATTTTGGCATTTCACTTTTCACCACTTCGTGATTTCGCATGTCGCGAGGCATATCGAATCTCTAGGTCGCAATCCCCAAAACTTTGAAAAGAAAGGAGCTTAACTCTTCGATCTCTTCGATGATGTGACCACCGACTATGACCACGGCCTTATTCAAAAACTACATTTCCCAATTTCATGTTTCAACACTTCGGGACTCCTAGGATGAAGAGTCTCGAGTCTTGATTCCTCCATATCCCGGTATCCGAAACTGTCCTCCTGCTTTTGGTATTTCGGCGTTTCGCATTTCACGATCCCGGGACTCCTGATGATGAAGAGTCTTCACTCTTCCAACTCCCATTATCCAAAACTACCCTCCTTCTTTTGGGATTTTGGCATTTCGCATTTTGCGATTCCAGGACTCCTAATGATGAAGAGTCTTAACACTTCCAACTCCCAGTATCTGAAACTGTCCTCCTTCTTTCAGGATTTCAGCGTTTCGCATTTAACGATTCTGGGACTCCTGATTATGAAGAGTATTGACTCTTCCAACTCTCGGTATCCGAAATTGTCCTCCTTATTTCGGGATTTTAGCGTTTCGCATTTCGCGATTCTGGGACTCCTGATGATGAAGAGTCTTGACTCTTCCAACTCCCAGTATCTGAAACTATCCTCATTCTTCCAAGATTTTGGCGTTTCGCATTTCGCTATTTCGGCATTTCGACACACCTGTGGTGAAGTGTTTCCACACTTCAACTCCCGGTATCTGGGACTCAGAAATGGAGTTATTTCCCGGTCTGCAAAACTCTTGTTGATGTGCCTCTTTCAGGATTTTGGGGTTCTGGATTTCACAACTCTGGAACTCCTGTGTTGAAGAGTCTCGACTCTTGACTTCTCAATCTCCCGGTACCTGAAACTATGAAATGGATTCAGATCAACGTATTCCGGTGTTTCGCATTTTTCCATTTCGACATTCTTGTCGTGAGTTTCTTCTTTAATTCCTCGAATGCCCGGTATCCGAAACTTTGAAATGGAGTTTACGCTTATGATCTTTCTATAAAATTATCCCTGTGCTACTAATATTCCTTGCCTGCCTGTTTGTCATCAAATAAACAAGCACACTCTTGCACTCTTTGTGCACCTCTGTACTATCTCTTTTGAGCTTATGTTTTCCCTGTTTTTCCATCGTTGCATACTCTGATATTGCCATCAATGACAAGAACACCTACCTGTAAACATGCCAACACACATTTCTTTGATGTTGTAGGCCAAGATCTTCTCAATGTGGTGGAAGAAGCGAGAAGGTTAGGATCGGTAGGGAGCAGCCTAAACTCGACTTTTTTGACTTTAATTCCGAAGACAAATAAGCCCAAAACCTTCAATGACTTTCGACCAATCTCATTACGTAATTTATGTTATAAAATAATTTCAAAGATTATCTATAGAACAATTGGGCTTCCTTCAAGGTGGGAGAATCCAAGAAGCTATTAGAACGGTCCATGAAAGACTACACAGTATTAAAAATAAAAAGTTAAATTCCATGGTTTTAAAGTTGGACTTAAGGAAAGCCTATGATTGTGTGGATTGGGACTTTCTAAGACTTATTCTGATATCAATGGGATGCAAAATACAGTTGACCAATTGGATTATGGCCTGTGTGTCGTCATCAACCTTTGTAGTCTTAATAAATGGGGAGGCCACATAATTTTTTATGAATGGAAGGGGACTATGACAAGGGTGTCCGTTATCACCCCTGATTTTCATCCTTGTCATGGAAGGGCTCAATTTACTATTGAAAAAATCACTCGGAGAAGGTAAAATCACATGTATTAAAGTTTCCTGTTTTTTTAAGATTCTTCATGTATTGTTTGTTAATGATGTTATTATTATGATGAGGGAGACTTTAAATGAATGGTGGGATATAGAAAAAATCATTTGTTTATTTTTCAAATCCTCCAGA
Organism: Picea sitchensis; assembly: GCA_010110895.2. NCBI lineage: Eukaryota > Viridiplantae > Streptophyta > Pinopsida > Pinales > Pinaceae > Picea > Picea sitchensis. The sequence goes on along the minus strand of SNQJ01S0013210.1, from coordinate 67,709 downwards.
CTAATGGTTAATCAATCAAAATCTACAGTCCATTATGCAGGGATTTCGGGCAGTGATCTTACTCCTTTCAAAAATATTCTTCCCTTTTCGTTTATGGAGCTTTCTTCAGGATTCAAATATTTGGGATACTGGTTAAATACTGGATCCTACAGGGCTAAATATTGGGACTGACTACTAACAAAAATTACTAAGAGAATAGAGATTTGGTGCAATAGATGGCTCTCATTGAGGGGATTATATAGTGGGAAAACCCCCCTACGGGCTACAATAAGGTTCTAAAGTGTAGGAAGAGATAACCCTCTAAAGTCTCCTACTCTTAACCACTATCTTGACAACACCCCATATTCATATATAAAGTACAAAGTATAGGGATCCGGTAGTCTTACCTTGAACTCCACGTTCAGTGTCGATCTCAATGTGTTCGGTCACTTCTCGACTACGCGTCTCCTCCCAAGGCTGACCTGCATTCACCAAAATACAAACAAGAAAATGTGAACAAGCATTATATATATGGACTAATGGGTTAGATGTTATAACAAAAATGTAAATCAATCATACAGATTAAACACATCATATGGCGGGACGACAAAAGTACTTCTTTATATTAAACTCATAATGTCACTTACAAAATGAGATCAACAACTGCTCCTCGAAATCGGTCCTGGGATCCTCTTCACCAAGCTCCAACTACTTCCATGTATCCTTCTTCTCTCACACTTCTCTCTATAGAATAGGCATAGGGTTATGGATGAGGAAAAGGGGAAAGAATGGGGAATTCTGGCTCAAACTCACAAAGTGGATGCAAATTATTGGGGCAAGGGGGGATTAGGAAATGGGCAGAGTTTACTTGCTTTCATGCTTATCCCTATAATGGGACCCAAACACCTTATGTTATATGCCAAAAAGATATTTATTCGGTTGGGTGACGGGCTATGGGCGGTCAATTGGTTAGGAAACTACCCAAAAGCCCATATCCCCTTTGCAACTTTTTATCTTTTGCAAATTTTGTGGGTATACGTGGGCTGTAATGGTGCAACTAGAATACATATGCAGGAAATAGTGGTGCATCTAGCATACATACGTGGGCAGTAATGGTGCAGGGCACATACATATTCAAAATTTTGACTTTTAAGAAGAGCTATTCAGTATTGGCTTGGCAAGAATAGTAAGTAAGATGGCCTACTGCTAGGTATGCATGTCTGGTGAAAATTAGGGTTATAAAATATGCCCCCTAATGTGTGAGTTCAAAAGAGCATCTGATGGCCAAAATACATTACAAATATTTACCAACGTACAAAGCGAGTGAGCCCGGGACCAGAGTTCGAGAGGTGCCATCTGCAAAATAACAATTGTCTCACCGAGGCGGGCATACCCATTCTTGGGATGAAATAAATCATGGATGCCAATCAAATACACTGCAGATCCATGTCATATAACTATATAAAATGTAGCCACAAACAATACATAATGGATCTACATCTCAAAATCAAAATATATACATGAATAGTATCCATATTCAAAAAGAAAACAACGCCTGATGGTTGGAGATGATTTATTCAGAGCTCGAGCAACAACTTGAATACCTTCATAACTCAGGTGGGAGTGAAATGTGAGTGTACAACTTCACTACCCAGAGGTCTTCGACGACTCGTCAGGGAACAAACAAGAGAGTCTCGGTGATCAGGGAGAGAACTTCATTGATTTTGAACAAAGACTTTAATTGGACTTTTGGGATGGTCGGGCATGAGGACAAGAGACAAACTGCATAAAGGCCAACTCAAGTTGGGTAAAAATTCCCTTGGAAAATAACATTATGGAAGATGAGACTCAGGTAGCATGATACTGACATAAGTTCACGATGCAGGAGGCAACGCAAACTCTCCATATGTTTGGAAGAATAATCAAATAGAGGAGGACACAACTCTATGTTACGATAACAACTCCCTAAGTTCATATTAAATCCCAGATCTTGACAAACAAAAAGAAGTATGTGTTTTTTGTTACACGTCAAAATTACTCACTTTGATAGTGTCACAAGTGTCGTCATTACAAAGGTCATAAGTGTCGCATGTTGCTCACAAGTCTCGTAAAGTGTCAAAGAAATCATGTTTCCATGATGCCTATGTCATTCCTATAATGACATGAGAAGGACACTTGAAACACCTCAAACATTTGATTTGGAAGAGGAGAAATGAGTCAGCAAGATTGCAAACCTTTTGCCATCTGAAAGCACCTCAAAAACTGAATTTTTGGAGGGGAGCGCTCCCCTATACCTCTTATGGGAGCACCGACGCTCCCCCTTACACTGTCTGGGAGCATTATAAAGCTCCTCTATCCCTTTTGAGGGAGCGCTATGGATTTTGAGAGCGTTGGCGCCCCCCTAAATCCTACTAGGGAGCGCTACAACGCTCTGATGGCCCTTTTGAGGGAGCGCTACCTATTCTGGGCAGTAGTTAAGCTGTTGAGATGAATGGGGGAAGCATCTTTTCATTCTTAGAAGGTAGTTAGATTCGAATACCCAGTCCAGCCATGATCTTAGGGTAGATCCTCAACTGAAGGAGGTAAATCCTCAACTTCCCTAAGGATATCTCAAGGGGTTAAAGCCTCTCCAAGGCTATATAAGCAAGATTTCTAATGGTGAAAGAGGATTGAAAAAGGAGAATCACACCAAACTTATGATCTCATAAGTGGTGCTGGAACTGGGGGAAGAATTGCTAGCATGAAACCTATGATCTCATAGGAAACAAACAGTTATCCAAAGGAGAATGATCAGTGAAGTTGTTGTCATCCAGGTTGTGGATCTTTCGAGAAAGGGTTAGACGAAGGGGACTTGACGAAGTTGTCGTATTCACATCTACGATTGTAAGTATTGTTATTGTTATTCTCATTAATATGACACGCTTGGCCTATTTCTTTCTAGTTTGTGTCTGATGTTACATGAACTTATCATTGATAGATAGATCTATTTTCAAGCTAATATCAATAGAGTAGGAAGTGGTCGTATCTTGTTTGTCTACAAGACTCAGCGAGGAGCAAAGGATCGGAGCTCAACTCGGAGCATGCAGGGACAAATGTCGATAAAGAGGTACTTCTGTTCTCCTTCCTTCTCATGTGTTAGTTTGTATGGATTTGAAAGGAAGTTAGTGTCCACGTTAAGCATTTTTTGTCTTAGAGTTAAGGTCAAGCTCTTTGAGGCAATCTACCTGTCCACAGGGAGATTTTCCTACAACACTTTGTCCAAGGGAGACTCATTGTGCTGCCATACAAAGAAAATACTTTTCCCATCCTCTTTTGGGGGTATAGTTGATTTTTTTGTCTTTTTCAATACTTTGAAAGCTTGAAAAAGAATAAAATAATGCTACGTTACAAAGGAGGAATGAGTGTCACAAACATACTAGTCCCGAGTGCAAGGAACACAATGATTCTTAGAGCAAGGAAACATGTGTAGGAAAAGGACACTCGGGAAAATTCCTCCATGGGTCAAGGTGCCAAGACGTAGAGGAAAAGTGTTACAAGGCTTGCGTATGAGGCATGCTTCAAAGGTTTAGTTGAGAGCCACATGGAGCCAACATTAGGCCAAATATGCAGGAATGCAAATGCAATTAATAGGACACAATGATAACGTCCTTCAATGTAATTTTAAACGAGCCCAAAGAAGGTAAGCTCGGTGGTTTTTCATTTTTAGAGAGTCAAAAAAAGTGCAAAAGAAGACTCCACTGGGGTACCTTTTTCGAAGATAGTCTAGTCAGTTTGACAAAGGAATAAATTAGAACCGAAAAGACATCTATTCAAAACCATTTTAATAAGTGTGATAAAGATAGGATCACTCGACAATCTTTTCAATTTTAAGGAGTCTGAAAATATCTTAACTATGGACTCGTTGCCTTTTTCTAGATTTAGTCTCCTTAGCCCAAAAAAGGTGAAATTTACTGAGTAAAACTCTCCCAGGGAGACGAATCTCCCAAGGTGTACCTTTTTCCTCCTTAATCTACAGGTCGGAAAAAGGGGTAAACTCATGCCAGTAGATTTTTTTCTGAACCAATTAACGAGTGTGAAAGAACAAGGTCACTCGAATATCTTTTCAATTTTAAGGACTTTGAAAAGATCTTAACTATGGACTCCGTAATGGATGTTCTTATGAACTGGTTTAACAAGTGTGAAGAAGCAAGCTCACTCAGTGATCTTTTCACTTTTAGGGAGTCTGAAAAGAGCTTAACAATGGAATCCATGGGGGTTCCTTTTTTGTAAATTTAGTACCTCAGGTCCAAAAAAGGGTTAAACTTATACCTGAGAATACTCTTCTAGTGAACCGAAGTTCCTAGAGTATACCTTTGTTTGTACAATTGACCACCCAGACCAAAAAATGGGTAAACTACTGCCGAACGGACGTGCCTTCAAATTTTAGTTTGGCGAGTGTGAAGGGAAACAAGATCGCTCGACAATATTTCATATTTAGAGGGTCTGAAAAGGGCTTAAAAGAAGACCCATTTGTTTTTTGGGAGTCCTGAGGATTAGGCCAAGAGTGACAATATATCAGACATGTGAAGGCTCAGACTTGTAATCAATAGAATACTAAAAGGACTCCCGAGCCATTAGTCATTAGCGACGACATGGACACGAAAATGCAACCAGGATCTACCTAGGGCATCCATGTGAGGGTAGGCTCTACCACTAAATTATGACACTTCTAGAGAAGCAATGATGGTTCTGTGTCACAATTTGGTGGCGTCGATCCTATGGTAAAGAAAAAAAGACAATGAGGTGCAACAAGTGGAGGTGTAATCCTAACTTAAATGCACAAAGTTGGAAAAAAATGACTTTTCACCAAAGGACCATAAAAGTGCCCCAACTCCCAAAAATTTCTCTGAACCAAAAGTAAAAAGTATCGTAGCATCCAATAAAAAACTCAAGAACCACATTACATGATTTTCAAGCCAAAAAAAACGACAACGGGGGTCAAAAAATGAAAAAAAGGGACAAAAAAGTCTATAAATAGAAGGTAGAATATCATTATCACCATTCCAAATTGAGAAATGACCAAAAATCCAAAAACACCCCTTTATGAAAGAAGTTGATTACGAGAGCTTCAGTGGATGAAACAAACTTCCGCTTAGACCAAGTACAATCTAGTCCCTCTTGCATTCCCAATTTTCTTTTTGTCATTTCTTTTTGTTTTTTGGAGGGACGCACACCTTTAAAAAGGTCGGCCCTACGTGTACATGGGATGTCCAAGAACAACTAGCATATGCACGTGGAAAATGAAAATTCTACCCATGTACATACGTGACTGTCCCCAATACAACCCGCATACATCTTCCAGTATATGAAAAATTTAAAAATGCACCATTTGACTCTCCTTTGAACTTGTCATTTTGTAGGATGTATGTCCATTGGAGAGAGAGAGAACATGAGGACATTGATTCAATGGTCGAGGAATACCTTGTTGCTATCGCCGCATTAAAACAATGCGGGTTGTGGAAATTCTTTCAATGTCCACTCATGTAGGAACAACCCAGGATTTTGAATGCCTTGGTGGATTACTGGCACCCAGATGTAGAGGCTTTCATGCTCGAGGGACAGTCGTTGACTCCAATGACTGAAGATATTTATTTTCTGACTAGCCTCTCGAGGAGATGGGAACTAGTCAACCTTTGTTCTTTTCCCCCTGGGCCTCACAACATTTCCAAGTTGATCGAACTACACTATGAGGTCGGAAAAGATAAAGTGGGTTCCCAGGTACCGATCCACAAAATCACCAACCTATCACTGAAAGTGATAGTTTTACTTATTGGGTGGATCACTAGATCCACAGATTTACATCAGGCCTCCCGGGTGCATATGCATTGCGTAGTACAGTTCTTAAATTCACGATTTTTTTATTGGAGTACAACCATGATAGAGTGCATGAAGATACAACTCACAGACTGTCATGGGTAGAACAACAAGAAATTCGGGTTCGAGACTGTTCTTTACTCTTTCTTCTTTGAGAGGGTACCCAGTCTTAGTCCCCGAGAGACTATACGGGGGCACATGGCCTCCTTCCCAGCAGTGTACAAGTGGGAAACATTGTTTCCACGACAGGGGGGAGGGAGGACCATCAAGGCCTTCAATGATACATTTTTTGATTGGTGGTCTTGGGAGATTCCGTCTATAGAGGAATACCCCTATGCTAGGATCAACTTTTCCAAATATCTTGACATGCTTGTACCTCCCAGAGCGGAGTGAGGAGAGTTAAGTATGTTTTTATTTAAAAGTTTTTTATTTTTTATTTCTTTTTTATATATAATTTTTTATGTGTACCAGAGCATCTGAAAATTATGTATTTGTTATGTACAGACGTGGGACCAATGCGTCCAACTAATTTTTCCCGGAGCAGGCGTCGTCCATGACCAAAGGCAGCAACAACATCCGTCAGACCAACAGCAACAGTCGGTGTACCTCTAGCCGGAGAAGTTGAGAGAGTTTTGAGATGAGTGGAGCATAACTTGTCCGCACTCACTCATGTTGTGCCTATGGCTGAGATCGAGGATCTCCCTCCATCTATGCAACCTCACGTTGTTGGGGTGCCACAGACCTAGGTCTAGCTATTTTGGCATTTGACAAACGTTGTAGTCCACTATGGCAGGGCCAAACGAATTTGTTCTTAGCTTAGGGTGGACCATTTACGTGTTGAGAGCACTCTTTGTATATTTTTTAGGGCATAAGCCCCACGTTATATACCAGACTCATTATTTTTTGAGGTACTTGTGCCCACCTATGTACTATGATACTTTCGATATATATATATATATATATATACATACATACATCTTTTTATGTCTTATGGATTACATTTATTTACAAATGTATTTACATGTGTATGTGTGTGATTTTCTTTACATGTGTGCAATATTCCAATCTAATACTTGATTAGCTAGAGTATCTATCATTTGATTCAATCTCCTAGGAACATGGATATATGTAATGTAATCAAAACAACGTTCTAAGAGACGTACCCTAAGCAATCGTCGATGTAGAGTAGGATTGTAAATGCGGTAAACCCCATTTAACTGGGACACAACCAATTGTGCATCTAACTAGACCCGGAGGTAAGAGATACCATGCGACAAGGTGTCACGAAGCAACTCTATTACAACACTGTATTTAGAGACATTTTTTTTGGCGTCACCTAAACAGATACCTCCAGAAGGTGAAAACTTGCCTTGAGGTGTGAAAATCATCCAATATGCAGAAGAAAGTATCTGAGTGTGTCATCTAGCACCGTCCGCAAATCCAACGAACACGTCTAATTCACTTGAGATCTACCATAGTGAAAAGATGACATCAAAATGACACGTCCATAAAACTAAAAATACAAAAACTAAAAATGTATAAGAACTATACATATGTACAAGAAGTCACCCAAGGTGACCCACCTATGAGTAATACTTCTTAAGATAGAGCCCATATCTAGGCTCTGCTAAAGCTTTCCCTTCAAAATCAACCAGATGATAAGCACCCTTCTTTAAAAATTCCTTCACGATGAATGGTCTAAACCACATGGGTTTGAACTTTTTTGTCCCCATGGGATTCTTATCTTGGTCATAGACCAGGACAAGGTCACCTTCGGAGAAAATACGAGGATGAATGGACCAATCATACTGTGATCCAGGTGGATATTGGTGGCCACCCACCTATTCCACTTGGACCCCCACCATTTATTCTTTCAGTTTTTTAGTTTTCGCACAGTTTACTATTTTTAGCATTTTTTTCGGGTCCTGAACTTCCGAGGCCATTTTGAGGCCCTAAATGATGTTTTTTTTGGGTATGTTGCTCTCGCAAAATTACTTCTAATGATGCTATTTTGTCTCAATAGTTGTAGGCCTCGGATATATCTTTCCAACGAGTTATCATACGCCTAAAACGGAGATCGTATGCAAAAGTTACGACCCCGGGAAGTTGATGCAACAACTTACCCAAACGGGGCCCACATGAGTTTTGGTGCTTCATCTCCCAGGGTTAGGTTTTTGGATGTCTACGACTTATGGCATTCCCGTTTATTGTAAAAGGGCCTTCAGAGCCTCATTGTAATCATCTTCTCACGGATGTGAGTAGCGGCCACATCTCTTCTCATAGATAAGCTACCAGCGCCCTAGCTAGTTTATTTCCATTCTATTTGTAAGCATATTTCGGTCATTTGTT
>SNQJ01S0013210.1:30148-59518 GCA_010110895.2 Picea sitchensis | reverse complement strand
TTCTCAGAGATAAGCTACCAGCGCCCTAGCTAGTTTATTTCCATTCTATCTGTAAGCATATTTCAGTCATTTGTTATTAATGAAATGAAGTTTTATTTCCACTGCATCTCTGTGTTTATGTGTATTTCTGTATTTCATCATGTTCCTACATAAATCCGGATCATACTAACACTTGACTCTTTGCTTGTGAGCCTTGTTAGCCAAGGCTACATCACACCATTTCTCATTGAGTTGCTCGAGATATAATAAGCGTTCCTCAAGCGGTGAAGTGTCTGGAAATAACTTTACTACCAACTTAAGATATGGGATCTGGCGTTCTATAGGCAAGACTGCTTCTAACCCGTAAACAAGTTGAAAAGGTGAGAAACTAGTAGAAGTCTTTACAAACATTTGGTAGGCCCACAATGCTAAGTATAACATCAAATTCCAATTTGACCTGGCCGAATTGATCGTTCACTGTAGAATGGTCTAGAGCAACTTATTCACAGCTTCCACCTAACCATTCACTTGTGGGTAATAAGGTGATGAGTGTTCTTTCCTCAACCCAAGATTTGATGTTAATTCAGACATCATTTTGTTATGAAAGTGACTGCCATGGTCAGTGACAATCTCTTTCGAGATGTCGAACCTTGCTATTATCTTATTAAAAAAGAAGAGAGTTTTTGTCTCTCCATCATCCTTGAACATTGACATAGCTTCGACCCACTTGGTAAATTAGTCTACTGCTACAATGATATAATGGTGCCCCCTAGCTGAGGGGGGTGGCATGTGGTATAATCGATCCCCCACTTGGTGAAGGGGCCAACTATGATGACAGGAAACATGGGAGCAGGATGTGCGCTCATCTTTCGTGAGAAGATATGACACGGGTGACACTTCTTGATCGATTCAATGCAATATTTGATTAACGTCGGCCAATAGTAACCAACTCGTAGAATCTTTTGGGTTGTTTCCAACCCAGAAAAATGACCACCACATGCTCCATTGTGGTAGTTATTAACCACGAGTTCTTCTTCTTCATGGGTGAGACATGGATGAAGGATTCAATCTATACCTCGACAATACAAAGTGTCTTCAAGAATAATATAGTTTTTTTCCTAATGGCATATACATTGACACTCGTCACGAGAAGAAGAGGCAGGGCACTTAAAAGTCCAGATATAGACTAGTATATCTCCATACCAGGGATCCAAAGATGTGATAAAAATCATATCTCCTTTAATAGGCGACTCTTCGGGTATAACATCAACTGACTCGACCGAAAGTTTCGAGATGAGTTCTACAAAGATCAATGACTTTTTGGATTTCATCGAAACAAAATACAAGTCAAATTCTTGGAGGATAACTATCCATCTGTTGATCTTTCCGTCGATTACGCGTTGTGTCAACACATATTGGAATGGATTCACAACAACAATGACGGTGGTCTTGTGAAACAGGATATAGTGACGAAACTGTTGGACAGCATGAACTGCTGCCAACGCAAGTTTCACAACATGGGAGTAATTGAGTTCTGGTCCAACCATGCCTCGGCTCAGGTAGTAAATCGCGTTCTCTTCAATAAAATCATCCTCTTGAACCAAGACCATGTTGATGGTCAACTCTGCAGCGGCCAAATACAATAAGAAATCTTTATTATAATTTGGTGGTTGAGTCAAGGGGGTAGATGTGAGGGCATGTTTAAACACTTTGAAAGAGAGTTGAGCGGCTTCATCTCAATGGAAAGGAACATCCTTCTTTAGTAAACGCATGAACCCTTTTGTGATCTCGTCATAGTTTGCGATGAAACGTCGTACAAAGTTCGCTTTTCTCTGTAAACTCTAAAGCTGAGGGACTGTGCACAGGGGAGGCAACTGAACTATCGCCTCAACCTTTAAAGTATCGACCATGATCCCTTTTGTTGAAACTATGAAACCTAACAGATGACTTGACGCCATGCAAAAAGTACATTTTTTTGGATTCAAGCGAATCCGATAGTAGCGACATCACTCAAAGATAAGTCAAAGGTGTGTGAGATGATCAACTCTCTTGCGATATCATGACACTAAATCATCGAGGTAATCCTCAACTAGGTGTTTGAGATCGTGGAAAGAAATAGACATGGCCCATTGAAAAGTGGCTCCAACGTTCTTCAGGCCAAAAGGCATCTTGCGATAAGAAAATGTACCCCACAGACAGATAAAAGTTGTTTTATGTTGGTCCTCGTGTTTGATCTGTATCTTATTATATCCCGAGAAACCATCCATGAAATAAATGACCTCGTAGCCAACACATTCATCAACAATCTGGTCAATAAATGGAGTGGGGAAATTATCCTTTGGACAGGCCTTGTTCAAATCATGGAATTCCATACATACGAAAATCGTACCCTTCTTTTTGTTGACTGGAACATGATTCGACACCCATTGATTCAATTGGACGGGCTAGATGAAACCAACTTTCAGTAGTTTCTCTACTTCAACCTTAATAGTTGTTGCTTTCTAAGGATTAACAGGACAAAGCTTCTACCATACTGGATTTGCGTCAGGGTAAGTCGTTATTTCATGTTCAATGATTCTTGGATCAATGCCTAACATTTCCTCGTAAGACTGGGAAAAAACGTCATGAAATTCTTTAAATAAATGTGTAGATTTGAATCCCCTCAGGGGAACAATCCGCTCTGATGAAGACATTCTCCACGACGCTAGGGGTTCTGTAGATATCAATAGGTGTCGTTTTAGTGATAGTTTCCATATTACTCTCAGCATAAAATGCATGCATAGCCAAAGGATTAATAGGACAAGACCTATCTCCAGTCATAGTCAACACAAATTCTCCTGCCTCTATTCTTCCTAAATATGGAAGGAAGTATGATCTATGATGGGGATCATCCCAAGGTCTGTATAGATCGGTCAACACCTCTAAAATCGCCTCGTCAGAGGGAAAGACCAAGTCTAAGGAATCGGTAGTGGAAAAGGAAGCTTGATCCCATGCAGGCTCGAGAACTGGATCTGACACCAGTGCAGGAGTCGGATCGGGGTCGCCTGAAGCTTGCTAGACTATAGAGTATGCAACTTATGTCACGGACAAGGGCATGGACATGACATAGTTCCCTGTCCCTTCCATCATGGTTGATGGGGAAGGAAGAATCCATAGTGTTAGCACCAATTCATGCAAGGTGTTGTTTCTCTCCAATTTCAGACCCTTGGTGTAAATGCGTAGAAATGGGGTTTAAAAACCCATCAAATGAGTTTTATTCAAAGGCTGTAGTCATGAGCGTCGAGCGCAGTGCATAGAAGAAGTCAATTTCGGGCTTAAAATCAAGTGAGTGGGAATTTTGTTTTCAATGGCGAAGATCCATAGATGGAGAAGATCAATGGTCATCAGGTAATCTTGAGTCATGGAATTGCACGAGGTTTAGTGCATGGGCTCATCTCTTATGGACAAAGTCGCAAAGTGATAAGCCATTTTGACATTTCGGCTACCGAGACTTCAAAAGACAAGGGGTCTCTCTTCCACTGCATTGAGAAACCCCGAAACCTGAAATGTGAAAAGTGCCCAAAAGCCATTTTAGCATTCCGACTACCGGGAGTTCAAGAGACAAGGGAGCCTCTCTTCCACAGCATCGGGAATCGTCGAAACCCGAAATGCAAAAAGTGCCCAAAATCCGTTTCGGCACTCTAGCTACCGGGAGTTCAAGAGACAAGGGATCTGCTCTCCCACTGCATCGGGAATTTCCGAAACCCAAAATGCGAAAAGTACCCAAAAGCCATTTCGGCATTCTGGCTACCGAGATTTCAAAAGACACAGGGTCTCTCTCTTCCGCTGCATCGAGAAAATCCGAAATGCGAAATGCAAAAAAATTTCAGTCTCGGCCACCCTTCATGGAAGAAACAGTTAATGAATATTGAGAAGGTGGTTGAGAACTCAGCTCAAGCCATGAATGCAGGGCATGAAGGTTCTGGCAGGCAGTCTGCCCAAGATCATCCTATGTCTAGGTTTTCCTAAAAGAGCCATGTCGATCTGATGTCCTCAACTGACCAGAAGAACCTGCGTACACTAAGTTAGACTTTAATGTCTCATATACCCTCCCGCTATGAGGGGGGTGAATTTCTCTGAGTATATATACTCAGTTTTGGTATTTTTGTAGGGATGGATGGTAGAGAAGAGCTACCGACTGTATTGTTTTAATGAAGCACTGGTTTTCTTGGCTATATATCTGTATATGAAATTTCCTTGTTTAATGTAAGGCATCTCTCTTTTTCATCTTGTTTCGATCTCATACTGAAAGAGTTCATGACTGAATGATTCACATGAATCGTCGTGACTGTGTTATGATAAAGGATTTATTATAGCGCTGTTGTGTTCTTTTAGTGTTTTTCTTTTGAATATAAGAGGTTCTTGTGTTCAAAGTTTTCTTCTACAGGTTGTTGGAAGCCCGATGCCTACAACAGCCCTTCACATTTCCTTACAAAAGTCTTCCTCCTACTCACCCTTATTACAACTTAATGCCTGAAATTGAATCAAGGCCTCATCTGCTTGTGCATGCTCGGCCTAGTTTCTACGTTAGAACGATATTGTTCCAAGTTTACTTCCATCCATCACCCTTTATCAACAAATCATGACATTCAAACTGATGGGCCTCAGGCTTACTCCTTCCGCAATCTAGGAGTGACTTCTGATGCCAACATTTATGGCGTTGTTGCTGGGGACGAAGTTGAAAATTTTCCCTGGGATTGAACGACATCGAGCCTCTGATTTTGAAGGTGCATCAGGCATTAGAGCTCTATGAGATTGATACTGTGCACCTAGCAACTCCATTGTAACAACTCCACTGTGGAAAACTTGCTATTTTAGTTGTGGCTTCCAGAGGTAGACACACGCGGTCCCATCCACAACTACCTCTAGCTACACCTGAAGCTAATCTGGAGGTGATTTTCAGAAAAGGAAAGGCCCCTGAAGGAGAAACTTCCACCACCGAACCAGGTAATTTTCCATCTCCTTCTGTAGGAACTCCATTTTCTTCTTCTCAGCTTCCTAGCAGGACTTTTTCTAAAGTTTCCCATTTCCTGAATTTCAGGAGTGTTCCTGTTGATTTCTGCCTTCTTGGTTTGGGATTGGAGGGAGAAATCCTTGTCACTCCCCTCTCCCCTAAAGCTGCACCTTGGCGTAGACCTAGGACCATATAATATTTCCCCACCCCCAGCTTTACCACCCCTCCTCTTATTACTGTTGCTGCTACTACACAGAGAGAAGAATCCACTGACTCAAGCCCCTTATCCTTCTCTCTGAATCCCCCATTGTTTCCCCATCCACCTGTAAGCTCATTTCCAGTATCCCCTGTTCGAGCTCCTTCTCCTCTGAGTTCTCCTCCACCTAATCTTCCTATGGCAGGAGAAAATCCCCCCATGACTAGAATGGAGGCTATAATAGTTGCTAGGTATGCTCCCCTTTTGTTACCTCAACCTCTCAATGCCATTCTAGTAGATGGCTACCTTAAGAAGCTGCCCAAGTTTACAGGCGAAGGGGACATAGCTGCAGAAGAACACCTTGAAGATTTTTACAGTTTTACAGATGATCATGTTATCATGCATGTAGACGTATGGATGAGAATTTTCATCCATATCCTTGAAGGCGAGGCTAGAAAGTGGTTTAGGGCCCTGCCTCCTAGATCTATTGATGGAATTGAGGCTTTGGATAACGCCTTTTTGAGACAGTGGGGAGACAAAAAAGACTTCATTTATTACATGATAGAGTTTGGGTCTCTGAAGAGAAAGGAAGGAGATTCTGTCTCTAACTTCTCCAAGAGATTCAATAAAATGTACAATAAGATCCCCATTGAAATAAAGACCTCAGAAGCCTCTGCTAAAATCACTTATGCTAGCACTTTTGATCCCGATTTCTGCCTTCTATTGAGGGAAAGGAGAGAAACTACTCTGGATCACATGCAGGATGCAGCTGTGGAAGTCGAATCTAACATATTGGTTGTTGATCGACTCAGGAATAAGGCTGATAGAGACATATCTAGGAAGATACTTGAAGCCTTCCCATCCAATTCCTCCCCCCTTCCCTTTCAGACGAATGAGGTAACTAAAGTGCTAAAATCACTTTCAACTAGAATGGAAAGGTGGGAGTTAGAAGGGAAGCCCATGTATAGAAATCCCCAAAATAATGATAACAAAGGCTTCAAAAGGCCTAGAAACAATGTGCCACAGGATTTTCCAAGGGAACAAAGGAGGAAAGATAGAGATGAGTAGAGGATTCAAACCCCTCTCCAAGCTAACCTAGTTGCTCATGAGGAAGGAGAGGAGATAGATGAGCTCACCCTAAAATTCACTGTATTGAAGACACCTTCCCTTTTCCCCATTTGACTCAATCTATATATGAAGAATCCCTTATGAATAGTCAAGTCAATGAGTTGGGTAAAGGGGAAAAGGCCAACAACACTCCTAACAGATATCATCTCAGGTCAAAGAAGAAAGAAGGAAATTTTGATAGCCATGATCAACCCCTCATAGCGGAAAAACCTGCTAAACCTGCTACAATTACTACTAAAGAAAATAAAACTCAGAATACTTCTCCAACAGCCAAAGAACCTGTCTTTGAGGTACAAAAATATCCTAAGCCTTTTCCCTCCTTTAGTTTTGAGCATGAAATTCAAAAGATTATAATTCCCGTACCCCTCTTAGAGCTAGTTAAAAATGAAGATTTCAAAAGGTCCCTCTCCAAGCTGCTACAATCTGAGTCCCCCCAGCCTTCTACAGACTCAGTAAATCCTCAAGATGAAAATCCAGCAGTTGTCCTAGGTCCTATGGTAGAAGACAGAGATGATTCATCCCCTCCCTTCTACACATCCCTGAACATACATGATAAAGTGTTGCATAATTGCCTCATGGATTCAGGAGCTTCCCACAACCTTATGCCCAAAATAGTCATGGAAGAATTGGGACTGGAAGTGACAAAGTCTTATCATGATTTGTACTCTTTTGATTCGAGGGTGCAATGCCTTAGATTCATCAAATACTTGGTAGTCTCTTTATTTCATCTACCAATGAAGAGTGTGGTCATGGACATTGTAGTAGCTGATGTTCCCCCCAAGTTCGACATGTTGTTGTCAAGATCTTGGATTAAAAAACTTGGAGGAACATTACAGATGGATCTCACATATGCCACCATTCTATTCTTTGGAGGGGAACATAGGAGGTTGTACAAAGAAGCTCAGTTGGCCTACATTGTTAGTGACAAAGAAGACCCCACTAATCACCCCATCTTTGCACTTGAAACTGATTTGGGGTCTAGTTTATTGCAGATCACTGAGACTCTTGAAGCCCCTTTTCAAATCAGAAAGAAACCCATATTTAATCATGATATACCTCCTCCAACCACCTCTGTTTGGAAGATGTTCTTTGATGGAGCTTGTTCTAGAGAAGGCATTGGCACTGGAGTGGTTTTTGTGTCGCCTTGTCAGGAAACCATATCCGTGTCATACAAGCTAGAACTTGAAGCTACCAATAATGTGGCAGAATATGAAGCTCTTATTCTAGGTATGAGGGTTGCAAAAGAAATGGGAATTAAGGAGGTAGCAGTGTTCGAAGATGCTGAGTTGACAATACAGCAAGTCAAAAATGCTTATCGGGCTAAGCATCCTTGGCTCAAGAGTTACAAAAATGAAGTGTGGGACCTGATTGATAATTTCTTCTCAGCTTTCAACATTTCTTTTATTCCAAGAGAGGAAAATACTTTGGCCGATTCCTTAGCTATCGCATCTAGTCTTTTCAAGATCCATCTTCTGCCTAAGATCAAATATGAGGTCGAGATAAGATACATGCCATTTGTTCCGGACAATATCAAGCATTGGAAGGTATTCAAAGACGATCTTGAAATCGAAAAATTTCTTCAGTCCGTCGATGAATTTTCTGCATTGCACATTGATCAGGATCCTGATCTCGAAAGTCACCCTCACCCTGAGGTATTTTTAAATAAAATTGCTAATCACCATATTATTCATCTGCCTAGCAATCACATTCTGAAGGGACTGGTCCCTTTAGAAATATTGTTCGATGGGAATGATGTGTCAATAAAGGGTGGGGTTTCAAATGGAGATGATGATACAACAGAGTGCAACATCGGCACACAGGAGGAGCCTAAGTTTGTCAAGTTGTCAAGTGGTTTGACCAAAGAACAGAGGGCCAAATATACTGAGTTATTAAGGGAATTTGCTGATGTGATTGCATGGACCTATGAAGACCTCAAGACATATGACACAACTGTCATTGAACACAAGATCCCACTGAAGGGAGAGGCTAAGCCATTTAGGCAGAAGCTAAGATAGATAAATCCCATGTTGTTGCCCGTCATGGAGAGAGAAGTGAAGAAGTTTTTATATGCCCAAATCATTGTCCCCTTGAGATATTCTGAGTGGGTGGGCAATTTGGTCCTAGTGAGGAAGAAAAGTGGAGAAATCAGGCTCTGTGTTGATTTCAGGAACCTGAACAAGAGCTCAAAGAAAGACAACTATCCCTTGCCCAACATGGAACACATATTTCAAAGGGTAACTCGTGCATCTAGGATATCCATGATTGACAGTTTTTCTGGCTATAATTAGATATCATTCATGCCTGAGGACAAAGAAAAAACAACCTTCACCACTCCTTGGGGCACATTCATGTATGCCAAAATGCCTTTTGGATTAATGAATGCAGGAGCAACATTTCAGCGAGCCATGGACATAGCCTTTATCGGGGAGAAAGATCAGTTCATGTTGATCTATCTAGATGACATCACAGTCTTCTCCAGGTCTAATAAGGAGCACCACTATCACTTGAGGAAAGTTTTCTTGAAATGACGAAGGTTTAGCCTATCCTTAAATCCAAATAAATCTTTGTTTGCTATGAAGGAGGGGAAGTTGTTAGGCCATATAGTATCAGCAGAGGGAGTGAGAATTGATCCTAGTAGGGTAGAGGCAATTCATACCCTATCACTTCCCAGGTATAGAAAGGAAGTTCAGGATTTTTCAGGGAAGATTAACTTTCTTAGAAGGTTCGTCTCAAATTTTGCTGAGGTGGTGAAACACATCACAACCATGCTTATAAAGGGAAATGAAGTAAAATGGACTGTTGAACCCAGGGAATCTTTTTTCCAAATAAAAAAGGCATTGACTGAGGCACCTGTGCTGATCAGTCCTGATTATTCCAAGGATTTCCTAATTTTTTATTTTTCATCTTTTGATACAGTAGCAGCGGTCTTATTGCAAAAAAATGAGGAAGGGTGAGAGAAACCCATTTCCTTCTTCAGTAAGGCATTAAGAGATGCAGAAATAGGGTATGAGATCATGGAGAAATAGGCCTATGCCTTGGTGAAATCTCTCAAATATTTCAAAGTCTATGTCTTTCATTTAAGAGTGACTTCATATGTTCCTTCAGCCTTCGTGAAAGACATCCTTATACAGCCTGACATAGATGGGAGAAGAGGTAAATGAATTGCCAAGATCCTTGAGTTTGACCTGGAGATATATCCCACCAAGTTGGTTAAAGGGCAGGGTTTAGCTAAGCTGCTAGTTGAATCTAATTGCAAGGCCTTAGGGGTTAGCTTCATCAACGCTTGCTCAGGAAATTAGCAAGCTGAGTCACCCAACAAAATCTCTCAGGGTGGCTTATCACTAGCAGAATGCACCTGGTATAGAGACATTTTGTACTTTCTTCAAGAGTTGAAGCCTCCTGATGGAATGGGAAAAATCAAGGCAAGAGATTTAAAGCTCGAGGCAGTCAGATATTTCCTTATTGACCAAGTATTTCACTGGAGAGATCCTCTAGGGGTGTTTCTGAGGTGTCTGAATCCACAGGAAGCCCATAAAGTTATGTTTGATTTCCACAACAGACTTTGTGGAGGGCATCATTTTTGGAAGATCACAGCCCACAAAATTCTCAGGGTTGGGTACTACTGGCCGACCTTATTTGTTGATGTTTGCAGAGAAGTTAGAGCTTGCATCAAATGCCAAAGGTTCTTAGGAAAGCAGCAGTTCAAATATCTGCCACTAAAGCATGTAGTAGCTTTAGCACCCTTTCAACAGTGGGGGTTGGACTTCATTGGGGAAATTTATCCTCCTTCAAGTGGCCAACATAGATGGATCCTGACTGCAACAGACTATTTCACGAAGTGGATAGAAGTTGCCCCCACCAGGAGTGTATCACACAAGGTAATTATCATCTTCCTGGAGGATATCATAGCCAGATTTGGTTGTCCCAACAAAATTTTCACTGATAATGTTGCTTCTTTCAAGTCTTAGCCTCTGGTTAAGTTCTGTGAGCAGTTCAATATTTCACTAATTCACTCCACTCCCTATTATCCTCAAGGAAATGGACTGGCAGAATCTTCCAATAAAAATCTAATCAAACTCATTAAAAGATTATTGGAAGACAATAAGAGGGCCTGGGATTCAAAGCTCAAATTATCTCTATGGGTTGATCGAGTGACAACAAATAAGTCCCTGGGTACCTCACCTTTTCAACTTGTTTATGGGATGGAGGTTGTGTTTCCCACTCATCTCGCTTTACCTGTAGTGAAATTCTTTCGAGATAATGAAGGAGAGTCAGACCATATGGTCAGAAGAATTCATCAACTAGTGGAAGTGCAACAGATCAGGGAGCAGGTAATGGACACAACTCACAGTTATCAACAGAAGATCAAGCAGGCCTTTGACAGGAAGGTCAGGAAGGAGGGATTCGAGCTTGGAGATTTGGTGCTTAAGTGGGATGTACCCAGGCAGGATAGGGGAAAACACAACAAGTTTGATTCCCTCTGGATCGGGCCCTTCAAAATCTCTGAAGTATTCTTAAATAACACGTACAGGTTGCAGGATTTGGAGGGTGAAGAAGTTTTTAACGACCCAATCAATGGGCATTTCCTAAAGAAATGTTTTTTTTGAGCCTTAGATAGCTCCTCTGTTTTTTGTAAATATTGTTTTTATTGTTTTTCTATTTATTTTCGTCTTAATAAATGACTCCATAGCCCAACAAAAGGTAACTAGAACTGTAGAAGGAGTTCTTAGAGAATATAAGGGATGACTCTATCTCCCGTGGAGCCTAATGTTAGTGCCAATTCTTGCAAGGTGTTGTTTCTCTCCAATTTCAGACCCTTGGTGTAAATGTGTAGAAATGGGGTTTAAAAACCCATCAAATGAGTTTTATTCAAAGGCCATAGTCATGAGCGTCGAGCGCAACACACAAAAGAAGTCCATTTCGGGCTTAAAATCAAGCGAGTGGGCATTTTGTTTTCAATGGCGAGGATCCACAGATGGAGCAGATCAACGGTCATCGAGTAAGCTTGAGTCGCAGAATTGCATGAGGTTTAGTGCATGGGCTCATCTCTTATTGCCAAAGTCGTGAAGTGATAAGCCGTTTCGTCATTTCGGCTACCGAGACTTCAAAAGACACGGGGTCTCTCTTCCACTGCATCGGGAAACCCCGAAACCCAAAATGCGAAAAGCGCCCAAAAGTCGTTTTGGCATTTTGGCTACCGAGAGTTCAAGAGACAAGGGAGTCGCTCTTCCACTGCATCAGGAATCACTGAAACCTGAAATGCGAAAAGAGCCCAAAAGACGTTTCAGCATTCCGGCTACCAGAAGTTCAAGAGACAAGGGAGCCACTCTTCCACTGCATCGGGAATCGCCGAAACCCGAAATGTGAAAAGCGCCCAAAAGTTGTTTCGGCATTCCGACTACTGATATTTCAAAGGACACGAGGTCTCTCTCTTCTGCTGCATCGAGAAACTCCGAAACGTGAAAAGAGAAAAGTTTTTAGTCTCGGCAACCCTTCATGGAAGAAGCAGTTAATGAATATTGAGCAGGTGGTTGAGACCTCAGCTCAAGCCATGAATGTAGGGCATGGAGGTTCTAGCAGGCAGCCTACCCAAGATCATCCTGTGTGCAGGTTTTCCTAAAAGAGCCATGCCGATCTAATGTCCTCAACTGACCAGAAGAACCTACGCATGCTAAGTTAGACTTTAAAGTCTCATCTACCCTCCCACTGCGAGGGGGGTGAATTTCTCTGAGTATATATACTCATTTTTTTCATTTTTGTAGGGATGGATGGTAGAGCAGAGCTCCCGACTGTAATGTTTTAATGAAGCACTGGTTTTCTTGGCTATGTATCTATATATGAAATTTCCTTGTTTAATGTAAGGCAACTCTCTTTTTCATCTTGTTTCGATCTCATACTTAAAGATTTCATGACTGAATGATTCACATGAATCGTCATGACTTTATTATGATAAAGGATTTATTATAGCGTTGTTATGTTCTTTTAGTGTTTTTCTTTTGAATATAAGAGGTTCTTGTGTTCAAAGTTTTCTTCTACAGGCTGTTGGAAGCCCGATGCCTACATCAACCCTTCACATTTCCTTACAAAAGTCTTCCTCCTACTCACCCTTATTACAACTTATTGCTTGAAATTGAATCAAGGCCTCATCTGTTTGTGCATGCCCAGCCTAGTTTCTACGTTAGAACGATATTGTTCCAAGTTTACTTCCATCCATCACCCTTTATCAACAAATCATGAAATTCAAACTGATGGGCCTCAGGCTTACTCCTTCCGCAATCCAGGAGTGAATTCTGATGCCAACACATAGATCATTAAAGTAAGTCATGTGGAATGACGACATTGAAAGGATTTCAGCCTTAGGCCAGAAGGAGGTGGGTAATCGAAAGTACCCATGAGAGGTGGGCACAAACCAACCCCCACATTGATGACATAGGGTTGTGGGTTATCAATCATTGGGACCGTGGACACCCCCAATGAAGGGTCAGGTCTAGAGAAAGACAATTGATCAATGGTCAGGATTCAACCCTCATGTGGAAACAACAAGACCCGAAAAAATGTGGTGACCACTACATGCATGGCATATGTCCAACTCCTTCCTAACAGGAGGTTGTAGTCGAGAGGCGCATCGACCACTTCAACTTCGACGCACACAGTCTTCCCTCCTAACCGCATGGGGAAAGAAGGAATTGTAAATGTGTTGAACTTGCAAAGAATAGATCTAGATAGAAAATACCACACACATTTGCAGAGAGAAATTGAGAAAGAATAAGCAAGAGAGAAAGAATGGAAGAATTCTCAATAACTGTATTCCACACTCAAAGAGTGAATAATTTACAATAGATATAAGATACATGAGTAACTAATGAGCCATAGTGGTGGTCTAGAGTGATATGGACACACACCAACAGTTACGGGAGTGAACGTCCACCTAGTCTAGTCTCTCAAGTAGTTATGGGAGTGAACTGCCACCTAGTCTGAGTTAACTAGTCAACTAGTCTTCAATTAACTGACTAAACAAAGAGTAGTGAGGATTTAACTCAGGAAATCAAGGTTAATGCACTAGTATGGTGATGATCCCAAGGCAAGTGCGCATTATCTGGTGATGATCTCAATGTTGCATGGTGACAAAACCAATGCAACATCTAAACTCAACTCAACTAGTCAAACTAAAGTGTCAACTGAAAGAGAATATTATCTAGGTGGAATATTCTCCCCTAAAATATAGGAGACTGGATAATGACTAATTATGAATAATAAACAAGGAATAACCTTNCCTCAAATTACAATGCATAAAAATAAATAAAAATGAGAAGGAACAAAAAACAGTTTCTAAGCAATTGTGTCATTCACTCCAAGAAGACCTCGCAACTGTGCAAGTTTGTGCTCGTTGAAGATTTTGTTGAAGATGTAAATGTATGCATGTATTTGATGAAGTAGATGAATCATTGAGATTTCCACACATATCCACTTTATCTTCTTGCAATGAATAATATCCAAACAAAGTTTGGATGAAATTTTGAAAACCGTGCAGCCGTTTCCGGTAAAATGCTGAAATTTTGTTGATTTTGAAATGATCTTAACTTCACTTCTCGGACTCCATTTCGGACGATTGTTTTCTTGAAATTGGATATTTTTCCGAGAGAAATTCAAATATCCAATTTGTTTATACAAATTGTACTCATAAAATATCATAATGGATTCAGATTTGCGTGGATCTCTTTTTGTCTCCTTAGATGCATGCACGGTGCATGCAAAAATGTCTGCATGTGACTCATGAGATGCATGCCATATATCTTCCACATGAATTTTAGAAAAAAAATATGAAATGGAGTAGACATCATCTTCAATTATTGGAAAACAAGTTTTTGTAGATACTTGTGTAGAAGGCTCTTCAAACTAAGATGATTTATCTTCCAGTGGCTTTTCTACATTCTTTATCTTGTCAACATTTTGCATGCATTCTTCCTTATTCCCAAATAAAACCTCCAATATTATCCATAAATCATTTGGAGTGAATTCTTGTGAGTCATCATATACTTGATGGAGAATTTCGGGAAAAATAAAATAGAGGATACATCCTATGGCCATATCTTGTCTATTGAGAAAGTCATTTTTCTCATCGACAGAATCAGACTCTACTTTCATTGCCATAGTTATTTGGTACAAGCCTCTGCATCAGAGCATAAGAAGAATTTTTGGCTTCCATTCCAAATAGTTATGAGGCGTGAGAAGTATTTTTGGCGAATAATCCATCTTTTTGTTGTCTTCAATCTTTTGTACCTGCAAATGTTTTTTGGTGTAGATTTTTCTTAGCAGTCTGTCGGCTCTGATACCATGTAAATGTGTTGAACCTGCAATAGAATAGATCTAGCTATAAAATACCACACACATTTGCAGATAGAAATTGAGAAAGAATAAGCAAGAGAGAAAGAATGGAAGAATTCTCATTAACTATATTCCACACTCAAAGAGTGAATAATTTACAATAGATATAGGATACATGAGTAAATAATGAGGCATAGTGGTGGTCTAGAGTGATCTGGACACACACCAACAGCTATGGGAGTGAACTTCCACCTAGTCTAGTCTCTTAGGTAGTTATGGGAGTTAACTGCCACCTAGTCTGAGTTAACTAGTCAACTAGTTTTCAGTTAACTGACTAAACAAAGAGTAGTGAGGAGTTAACTCAGGAAATCAAGGGTAATGAGCCAGTCTGGTGATGATCCCAAGGCAAGTGTGCATTATCTGGTGATGATCTCAATGTTTCATGGTGACAAAACTAATGCAACATCCAAACTCAACTCAACTAGTCAAACTGAAGTGTCAATTGAAAGAGAATATTCTCCAGGCGAAATATTCTCCCCTAAAATATAGGAGACTGGATAATGATTAATTATGAATAATAAACAAGGAATAACCTTAGGAAAATTAAATCCTAGTTGTGTGTGAAGTAACTCCAACATGAATGATTACATGTGGTCTGAAAGAATGACCATCGAAATTCGTGATAAGAGTAGGTGAAGGAGATAGAACGGGTTGGCCAATGGCCTTCCAACACGCCAACAACATCACGCATGTCAAGGTGCCCGCATCAACCACTGTACGGAAAATATTCCAAGTAGACGATTTCGTGGGGTGAGCCACTACTATCTGAAATGCGATGTGGTATGGGAGATAAGGTTTCAAGAGGGTTGTATCAAGCGTGATAGTTCCCAGATTACATGTCTCGATGGATCCTAAGGAAACTAACAGAGCCTTTCTCTATGAAGGGAAGCTTTGGAGGACCTCCAAAGTAGACATCGCGCAAGGGGTTTGTGACAAATCCTCCACCACAGATTATTTCTGGGTGGCCCTTGTGTTTGTATTATGCGATGCTTTCTTGAACGCCCCTTTTGGGATGTGTGTCATTGTTTCACCCATCGTTCTCTCGATCAAGAGAGGAATAGATGGGTTTTCGGCCTTCTTTTCCCTTTTCGGCAGTATTTGGCATTCTGTAATCATGTGCCCTAGTAGCTATGTGGGATTCACCTTTCAACTTATAGATGTTCGAAGTCGAGGGATTACTAGACGACAAAGGGGGTCCCTGACTGCCCCCATCTCCATTCGCAGAGGCTTGAGTTAATTTTTTCCCATGAGTAAATGGGTTCGTTAACACTGTAAGTTGTTGTTGTGCCAATAACATTTGGGCCTCCACGAGTTGACGGCATAGGTGAGTCGGGTGGTCTTCTGTGCATAGGTTGGACAGATACTTCGACACCTTTCTCTCTGTGTTTTCCCCACCAACATTATTGGTGGGTTTCTTATCCCCCTTACCCTTCTTTCACTATTTTTTCTTCCCTTCAACCTACTGGTTGGCCTTTGGATTTGTCGATTTCACACTGTGTACATTTGACGTCTAAGCAGGGGGAGCAACCAAACTAGGAGTTGGGATGGCCACTGTCTGTTGTATTGACAATTGTTGCAATTGGTTTGATAATGGATCAGTGGGCTTCTCTTGTGCTAAACCAACAATGTCATCATCATGTGGTCCGAACTTATGTTTGGTATTATCAAGAATAGACCGTGGCACATCTAGAAAAACTTTGTAAAGGAAACTAGACTGAGAGTAAATCAACTCTAGCTGTTGAGCTCTCATTATCACTTCTTCCTCCAAAAATACCCCCGACGTTTCTACATCTTTGGATAGCTGGGGTACCAAAGAATTAAGGAACCATTCCAGCAGGAATGCTGGTGGAACTGGTACTTTAATCAAAATCTTCCAGCACCACCATTCTTGGATGTGATTAGAGATATGGTCAGCCTTTGTTTTCTCAAAGTTGGCCAACAATTCTGTGCCGACATAGTATCTCACAGGTAATTGAAAATGGTTTAAGAAAACCATAGCCAATTTTCCAAAAGTAGAGTATCTTGAGCGGTCGATCTCAATGTACCATTTTGCAACACTCCTGATAAGAGTGCATTGAAACAGAAACAAATGAATGGAGTCGTCCCTCAAAGAATTGGATGAGCACCATAGGTGAAATGTGGTCACATGATCACCTGGATCTTCGTTAGGATTTCCTTCAAACTTTGGAATGTCCGAGGGAAACTTGGTTGGCATGGAAGGCCAACATGGATCATGACAGATTGGGTCATTTAATAATATTGACAAGTCTGGAAAATGCAAAGTTGCCAAAAACGATAGCTTAGGTTGTTGAGTATGTACAGGAGGATAGGATCCTGGAATTTGGTTGGCACCAGGTTTCTAGGAAAAGTTAGGTTGTTGTCCTGGGTTCTGGTAAAAACCATGGCCTAGGCCAACATTCAGATGTTGCGCTTGTTGAGATGTCATTGACTGACTCCCGTAGTAGGACATTGAGGGATGAGAAGGGATTTCTCCTGATGTAATGTTCCAAAGGTTCTGGAAAGGGTTTCCCCATGTCGATCTGACAGGCATAGGTCCTGAGAATTTCCTAGATTTCCATTGGCCATGGAAGGGTTTTCCCCCGTTCGACATCCCTGACGAGGCAATGGATCCCTACCACAGATTCCAAGGTCCTTGAGAAGTGTGTGCCCCGTGTGAAGGAATAGTACCCTATGCAGAATTTTGTGATCCAAAACCAGGGTTTCCCTCGGCCAAGATGGTAGCTGATGAGAATGCATTGTTACCAAACACGTCGAACAAAAAGAATGGAAAAAAACTGATCGGTGTGGTACTAGAAGAAGGTCCTTGACTACATGCTCCAGATAGGTTGTAGTTCATGGTCGGCTAAACAGGTTTTTGATAGGAACCGCCGAGTGAAGGAGACGACGGAGGTATATGACCCCTGTCGTAAGGGAAAGCATTATAAGGGGCTGAGGTGCCCCCCATGGACCCTTGCAGAGGAGCGTTCGAGCTCCCTGCCCCCAGACCCAAAGTCTGTAAGGTGGAGTAGGAGAGGAATGAGTTCGTGTCAAAGTTGGGCATCTCGTATGAAAATGGAGGGCCTGTCGCACTCTGTGTAAATGGTGCAGTGATTGCCGCCATGGATGGAATCAGAACACTACCCGAGGTAGAGGTGGTTGAGACCATAGTGACCCAGACCTGAGAAGGTGAGTTAGGAGGCGAAATGCCCCCAGTTGTGGCAACCGTAGAGGGAGTATGAGGACTCCCTAAGGAAGTAGAAACATTTGCTTCCATTGTTTCTTGTAGAATTATCTAGCGCTCATGATGTGTTACCCTTGGAGGGGTAATCAGTATGAGGAGTGGAACTGACAAGTTAGTGATCGGAGAGTTATACAGATCGAGAGATTCTGCTCCAAGGTCAGAAACAATTGGTCCCTTTGGAAACGAATGTTCTCCTCTTGGAGATGGATCGAGTACAACTTCCTGTGGTCTGGTCGCCTCAAGCGACCCTTCTTGGTCAACTCTTCACCTTCACAGTGGTGATAATGGCTCCAAGTTAACCAGTGGCAGGCCCAAAAGCCTTTGCGACTGACAGAGCTCTTGTTCTTCCACTGTGTGAGAGGATCAAAGACATACTAAGGATTTCTATTGTTGAAGACCAAAACACGCACTAGAAAAATTTCCTATGAGATGCAGCAAGAAAACCACTATTACTAGTTGGAAGAGCAGTTACAACAACCAACACTAGAGCAACTTGCCGGTGCAAGTGAAACTCGAACACAAAAGCACCCTCCATGTATAATATACAAAGCATGGCCCGATGTCTTCCCTAGGTACCGTGGTACACCCCCGCAGTCACCCATGTAAGTCCCTAAAATCAAAGGCAACTAGGTTGCTAGCACATGAACAACAACCAAGCGGGTATAATCGATAGTTGGGTGGACCGCAATGAGTAGGGTATCAAGCCTGAAATCTATTGAGGGTATTGAAAGAAAGTGTTCTGAAAGATGACTGAGGACCTCGAATGGATTCGAGACTCACGAAGCTTCGTGGAAAATGTGATCAACATAATCCCAAGATAAGTCCTCTATATGTGTTCCTCCACTACGATTGGTCCAACTTTGGAGGGGTTATCTCTGCTACCTTTCTGCACATGACCTCGTGTTTAGCCCCTGTGTTAGAGGGGGGCCCCGGATAATTTACACATTACTGGACTTTTTCACTCCCTAGCACAGACTCCTATGTTTATTTTACAGCCTTGAAGAGTTTTCTCTCCAACCTAAATCAAGGCTCTAGCCTAATATAGTTAATGGATCCTACAAACACAAAGTCTGATTAATTTTAATTAAGCATTAATTTTAAGTGGTTTATCTTAATTCAAAGGAATGAAAATGAAACTGATGGTGTTTGTTAAGAGACAAAAGAGAAGAACAAATGTTGGAAACAAAATTAGTTCTTCTTCAATAAACAAAGATTTTCAAATTGAACACTCTTTAACTAACTTTTATCTCTAAGATCTTTTAAAAGAAAAAATCAAAACTGAATTTCACTCGACTATGAGCTACTTAAAGTCCTAAGTATGCAGTAAAGAACTTAAGAAAGCACTCTTCTTCCTGAAAAAACAACTAATGGTTAATCAGTCAAAATCTACAGTCCATTATGCAGGGATTTCAGGTAGTGATCTTACTCCTTTCAAAAATATTCTTCCCTTTTCATTTATGGAGCTTTCTTCAGGATTCAAATATTTGGGATACTAGTTAAAGACTGGATCCTACGGGGCTGAAGATTGGGACTGACTACTAATAAAAAATACTAGGAGAATAGATATTTGGTGCAATAGATGGCTCTCATTGGGGGGATACTATAGTGGGAAAACCCCCTATGGACTACACTAGGGTTCTAAAGTGTAGGTAGAGCTAACTGTCTAAAGTCTCCTACTCTTAACCACTATCCCAACGACACCCAATATTCATATATAAAGTACAAAGTATAGGGATCTGATAGTCTTACCTTGAACTTTGTGTCTAATGTCAATCCCAATGCATTCGGTCGCTTCTCGACTACGAGTCTCCTCCCAAGGCTGACCTGCATTCACCAAAAGAAAAACAAGAAACTGTGAACAAGCATTCTATATATGGACTAATGGGTTAGATGTCATAAAAAAAATGTAAATCAATTGTATAGATTAAACACATCATATGGCAAGACAGAAAAAGTACTTCTTTATATTAAACTCATAATGTCACTTACAAAGTGAGATCGACAACTGCTCCTCAAACTCGGTCTTGGGCTCCTCTTCACCAAGCTCCAACTTCTTCCACGTATCCTTCTTCTCTCACACTTCTCTCTAGAGAATAGGCATAAGGTTATGGATGAGGAAAAAGGGCAAGAATGGGGAATTCTGGCTCAAACTCACAAAGTGGCTGCAAATTCTTAGGGCAAGGGGGATTAGGAAATGGGCAGAGTTTCACTGCTTTCATGCTTCTCCCTAGAATGGGACCCCAACACCTTCTTTTATATGCCAAAAATATAGTTATTTGGTTGGGTGATGGGCTATGGGCAGTCAATTGGTTAGGAAACTACCCAAAAGCCCGTATCCCCTTTGCAAATTTTTATCTTTTTCAACTTTTGTGGGTATACGCGGGCTGTAATGGTGCAACTAGCTTACGTACGTGAGTAGTAGTGGTGAAACTAGCATACATACATGGGCAGTAATGGTGCAGGGTGCGTACATCTTCAAAAAATTGGTTTTTAAGAAGAACTATTCAGTATTGGCTTGGAAAAAATAGTAAGTAAGATGGCCTGCTACTAGGTATGCATGTCTGGTGAAAATTAAGTTTATAACAGGGACAGATACACCCTGGTGAAAACTGTGCTAGAGGGCCAACCAGTATATTGGATGTTAATGGAATATATCCCCCAATCGGTTTTAAATCAAATCAGGAAATTAATGTTTAAGTTCTTGTGGAATGGAAGCAAAGATTCACAAAAAATCCACTTATGCAAATGGGAATTACTCTCAAGAACAAAAACTTTGGAGGGATGGGGTCTAAAAAATATGGTATTATTTAATATGTCACTCAACGCTAACACATTGTGGAGGGTCTTGACTCAGCAAGGGATTTGGCACAAGATCCTAAGGGATAAGTACATGAAGAATTTTACAGTTATTGATTGGCTTAGGATAGAAAGTCAAAGAGTCAATGTGACTTCGAGGATGTGGAATATCTTGGTTTAAACTATACATGTTATACTTCATTGGTTGAGTTGGTCTCCAGGAAAGGGACATAACATATTTTTAGGAAGAGATCAGATCCTTTCTATGGGACAAACGTCTATCATGTCCATATAGTTAAGATCTATTCTTATCCAGAAAGGAATCATTACATTGGACCTAGCATCAGTCAATCAATATCTGAATACATTATCTGAGGATTGGATTAGTTGTACAGAATTGGGGATCTCAGGCAACCTAGCATCAAAATGGGAGATTTTTTGTGATAACTTAAATGAGGCAGGGGTATCACTCAACGGGAAGGAAGACTCTTTGATCTCGACAAGAGGAGACTCTTCAGGTAGTTTGTCTGTGAAAAATATCTATGCAACTCTAATCTCTACTTTAGATTGGCCACAGGTGAATGGCTGGAAAAACAAACTTTGGAAATGGAAAGTTCAATTGAAGAAAAAACTCTTTATATGGATGGTTGTTGAAAACAAGATACTAATGTAGCAAGTATTATAGGGTAAAGGTTGGCAAGGTCCCAGCCAGTGCCCCTTATGTAAGGCCAATAATGAAGACGTCGATCATGTGCTAGTTCACTGCAAGTTTAATCAGTCAGTTTGGGGGAATTTATCAATCCGTCTTAATCAAATTTTTCATTGGAAGGGACGGTCCCTGAATCATTGTTTTGAGTCTTGGGTAAAATACAAGTGTTGTCCAATCAATATGGTTGTCCATCTTTTTTGTTTTGTTTGGGCCAAAAGAAACCAAGTTATTTTCAAGGATAAATCCCCTTCTTGTTGGGCAGTCATATTTAAAACTTTATGAAATATATGCCTAGGGTACAACCCAAAAGTTGTGAATTCTATTAAATTGAGCCCGATTCTTCAATATGTTGATCATATAATGGCCCTTTTTGATGGATCGTCTATCCTGAAGGGTAGATACTATGGGGCTGGGGGAGTATTAAAATTTTCTGATCATAAATCTTGTAGATGACATATAAATAGAGGTAGTGGTACAAACTCCAAAGCTGAGTTATTGGGGGCTTGGGTGACATTAACTATTGCTAAACTGTGGAAACTTACAAAGCTAAAAATCCTTGGTGACTCGAAGGTTATAATCAACTGGGTCAACAACAAAAGTATTTTAAATGCTAGCGATTTAGAAGCATGGAAACATATAACCAAGGATTTATCTTCTCTGTTCCAAGGAATCAACTACATCCACATCTACAGGGAGCATAACAAGTAAGCAAATCACCTATCCAAACAAGCACTGCTTGGGCCTTCAGGCATATTAACATATTACTATTGGGAAAATGGAAAGGCTAGCCCACCGACTCACCTTAAGCTTTTTTTATTTTCTGCTTCCTACATTTGGTAGGTCTATTGGTATTGTGTGTGCATTGAGATATTTTGGGTGATTATTCATCGGAGACCAAAATTTTGTTGTTTTTTTGGAAGAAAGGGATACACAGTTTTGTTTTTTCAGTTTCTGCACTGAAGGACTATTTGTAGTCACCTTCATACTTGTATTATCTCAGTTGAGATTGTTGAGTCATAGCTATTATAGAGCTGGATGGTGATGTTAGAAGTCTCTGATTAGTAGGTGACTATTTGATTTTTTAGAAATGTGAGATGACCATTACTTTTGGTATGGTTTGAAGATGTAAATAAAATTATAATCTTAATATAATTTTGAGCAAATTTTCATTGAAAAAAAAAACACAAACATATAAATTAATATTCTTTTATTTTTTGCCCCGGATGGGCTGACATGTGGAAATACCTCACCACCTGGCTTTGCATTAAGCCACAACATAAATGTTGATGGTCTCCACCCATCCTCTCCACATTTATGATGGTAGCCGACCATTACAGCCGCTATACAGAGGAGGGACTCCTCCCTCGCGTGAAAACTCTCGCTCATACCGCACTCAACATGGCAGGGTCTATGGATAGACAGGCGAATCTGTCTTTTAGCAATTTGTATTTTCGAGCGCCTGGACAGATCTGGTTTTCTCTCGTTTTCGGCCTCCCCATCGGTTGGGAGCTCTGGTGCAGCTCTGGTTCCTTATCGTCTTGGCTCACTCTCATTTTTCTGCATCCTCTCTACATTGTTATATACCACTCGACAACCATGACCAGGAAGCGAGGTAGGCCTCACCGTGGCTCGGCCTAGTACACCCACAAAGAGCAGAGGCAAAGGAGGGAGAAACTGGAGCACGCTCTATCGATGGCGACCTCCATTCTTCGGAAGAGGGCTCGTGTTGACCAATTGGCTCTGCATGCCATTATTGTTAAGACTGGGACAGAGCGTAGCAGTCAAACCATGGAAATTGAGCTTGGAAGCAGGCTGGAGGGTGGCGTCGCGGATGAGTTTCCTACCTGCTATATTGAAGAAACGTCGTTCATGGAGGAATTCGTGACCACCCCGGAACCCCAAGCCATGGCGCCAAACTCCCAGGTTGGAAGCGGTCCTAAAGACAAGATGACATAATATTTCACTGTGTGCATCGTTGAGGAGATACCGCGGATGGGTGACTATAGCTCCACCATCCATGTTGTGCAGGCAACGATCGAGGACGAAGCTCAGGACAAGACTTGCGCCATAGGGAGCGTGGATGAGACCAGACCAGGGATGGAGAAGGAAGCGGCCAGTGCAGAACTGTCTGAGGTCGAAGCCAGAGATGGGATGAACGTGGAAGCGGGGAACGTTATCTTCAACGATGCAGGTAATGACTTGCATGGTCCTTTCCTCCATGCAGAGCATCTGGATCTGGTGTTCGAACTCCGAGGCCACATGGAAAACCAGGAGCACAGAGCCCTTCTCATGGGACAACGTTTGGACTTGCTCCTTGATGCGTACTCCAATGCTCTAGCAAAGAGGAAATGCCCATTTTGTGCACAACCATTCTCCATCCCAGCCAGGTCCACGTGGCAGACAGGCAAGGGCGATAGGTCACCGGGTATCTAGGTTCTCCTATGCTAGTTTGTTTTATGTTTAATCATGCTATTGTTACATGTGCACTTGACCTATGGCCATCTATCTTGGTTTCCTTCGGGCAGGACAGAGGGCAAAACAATTTTCCAAACTGTGCTGGTTTTCGGTAAACCGACAACATCTTTGGTGGCTCAGAACTATATCTCTGTATATTTTGTCAATATTTCTCTAATAACTTAATATAGCAGGTTCTACTTTTTTACTTAAAAAAAAAAAAAAAAATCCTTTTATTTTTTTATTTATACAAATTACTTTTCTTAAAAAAAAATTCTTAGAAAACATCTTTAAGTGACTCAACTTGTACACAATTTTCTATAAAGTTTTTAATATTCTTTTATATTTTAACTTATACAAATTACTTTTCTTTTAAAAAAAATAAAAAATAAAAAATTGGGAGGACATCATGAAGTGACTCAACTTGTACACAATTTTCTATAAAGTTTGGATTACATTTCCCAAAAGAAAAAGACAAAAATTCGGAAGCAAACCAATGCACAAATTCAAAGCGAGGGACAATCCATGTGCTTAAAGTGAACCAAGAATTAAAGTGAACTAAGAATTTAAATATGCATCTCCTTTAAATCAAACCATTTAGATTAGAATTCAAAGAAATGGCATTTCGGACACGAATACCATATTATATCTGAAAAAATATAAATAGTATTATTTTATTTGTTATTTTATTATATATATATATATAACAAACAATATGAATGGAGTAAAAATAGTAATATGAACATAAATTATAAAGTACACCACTTCTCAATCATGAATAATTTGTCCCATACATTATTTATCTAAAAATAAATAAGAGGACTCTCATGTGTTTCAAAGCATTTTTTTCTTCAATTATATTTTAACTTGAAGATATATGATTTTTTATTTATTTGTTTTTAAAAATCATTTATTTGTAATAATGATTTTACAATTTAATTTTATACAATTTTGATATGGTTTATTTAATGACCATGAGGATGATTAACATCCACTAAGATTGTCCCCGAGGTGTAGGACAGTCGGTGACAGAGTGTGTTGTTAAGCCACTCCGTGATGTTAAATTCACCGGTTCGAAACCTGCGGGGACAAAAAATCCAACCATGTTAAGGGTTGGTGTGGCTCAGGTCATGGGACAAAAAATCCAAACCATGTTAAGGGTTGGTGGCTCAGGCCTAAAAGCATCCCCGGTGATTATGATATCGCTTAGGATGCCCTCAGTCACAAGGTTCTCAAGCCATGTGTTAATCACAGAGTCAATGTGTCCCAAGAGACAAATTAACAAAAAAAAAAAACATCCACTAAGATTAAAATTGAACCTTAAGAAGGTAAGTAATTATTTGGAATTTTTTACAATTTTATTTCTATGCTCAAAAAGTATTAAGAGAAGCATTTCAATATCGCCATAGTTTTGATGAGTTAGAAGGTTAGGAAGGTTGGTATTGTGACAAACCTTTTAAAATTGAGATCTAATTTGGGTATACACATGACTTTCTAAGAGAAAATGTTTTTCATCTTTAACTCTCTTAGTGTTACAAAGATGACATATTTTTTCATCCCATGACATTTTGGGCACTGTCCAATGCCTAGTTTCACTATGGAGCTCATGAGAATTTGTTCTTGTTTTAGCGATGTTGAATTTTTTCTTTACACTAGTCAAAACAAAGAGATACTTTTGATATTATGGATTAGGGTTGATCACCTCCTTTAGTATCTTAATTTTGTTTTATCCTCTAATTCTTAGTGCACCGCAATTTATCCTTAAATTTAGATGTAACAATATTTTTAATATTATCATTATTCTACAAAGTGATCTCTTCCTTTATTCCCCAATGACTTGGCCAATATTTTGAATCTTTATACCATCTATGCTTGAGTCAAGGTTGGTTTTGGCTAGAATTTGAAGCAATTTTGGGAAGCCTCTTGTATTCCATGTTGTTTAACTTGTTCTTATACCTTAGGTACCTAGTCATAGCCATGCTCTCAATGGGGAAAGACTTAATTCTATGAGGAGGATATGATAGGGTGTATTGCCTTTCATTTTGAGATTATAAGTTATAAAATTCTTTTGGATCTACTCTATCTTTCTCCACAATTATCTAGATATATTGTATCCCCAAACTTCACATCCATTTAAAATAAAAGGAGTGAGAAGAGTCTTTAATACAATTTTTTTCTTAGACCATATCCAAAGGTCTAATGATTTACAATTTTTTTCAAGCCCATAATACGATTTTCTGCCTCCATTTATCCTTTTCTTAATGGTATAGTTCCAATTAAGCTTGTGGTGAATATCGATTTTGATATATTTGTATGAATGCACTTCATCCAAGTTATAGTTTTCATATATGAAAGTATCGTAAATGACATTTTTGAATTTAATTATCATAACTTTCATTTTGTTAGTGTTAACAACCATACCCCTACTAGAGTAGAAATCCTTGAGGATTCTTAGTTGCTTGCCAAGATCATAGGAATCCTCACCATAAGAAAAATATTTTCAATGTAATTAAGAAGGATGATGACTATACCAACAAGAATTGGCCAACACAACCTTTTTCTTCCAAGCAATCTTCTAACTTGTCAATGCATATGTCAAAAAAGTTAGGGGACAATGGGCAGTGCTTGACTCCTATATTACAATTAATTTCATTCGATGAGCTCTCAGTATTTCTAAACTTGGAAATAATGTTCTCATACAACCTTACCACAATAGATCTCAACTTGAAATGAACTTTTATCTCTTCCAACTTATTCCAAAGGTTCATCCTAGAAACTGTGCCAAAAACTTTACTAAAGTCATTGAAACAAAAAAAGAGATCGGTTTTATTATTGTGACAATCCTCTACAATGATCCTAAGTGTACTAAGGTGGTCCATAGTTGAATGATATATCCTAAATCCATCCTATCCTTTAGCTCTTTTTTTGTGTCTTTCTATCCATATGATGATATTCTTTTCCAAAATAATTCCATATAGCATAGGTAAATTTGCGTTAATCACAATGGTCCTATAATTAGAGGGATTTTTTTTATTCCCACGTTTAAAAATAGGTACAATGAGGCTTTGCATCCAGGGTTTAGGGAATCCCTGCTTGATTGTTAAATTAAAGAGCTTATGTATGTGAGGGGTGAGGATAAGTGTAACAAAGAGATTTCTCCTATGGATTTGTGTCGGAGCCAAAACAAAGAAATGAACTAAAAGAACAATCCCAATTCCAAAAGGTAAGTTAAGCACAATGTAGCTAACTAACTATTTCTTACTTAGGAGAGAGGAGAAAAACATGTATCCTATGTTTTATGTTGATCCCATGCTTGAAGCTTCACTCCAACGCTTCAATCCTTTCTCCATTTTCCTTCACATATAGAGAAACATATTTGCAAGAGATGTAGTTATGTGAATAACTAACTTTCAAAATATAACAATTGAAATCCAATCAATTAGTATTATAGATCATTCAATTTTCAAATGAGACAATCATTCAATAAAACATAGAAATAGAAGGGAAGAGACTATTTATTAAATCACTATATATAAAGAATGACATGACCTGTGTATGCTACAACACTGCTCCAGAATTGACATCTAGGTTTCTCCACCGAGACAATAAAGATCAACTACACCTTCTATTTATTCACTCAAGCGAGTCCAAGAAATAAATGTGACTTATTTTTGACAAGATGAAAAGAGTGAATAATTATGAAAACAAGGGTGTCTAGGTCTGAGGGGATATCCATAGACTTGATATAGGGGCCTGTAAACTCTGGCAGGAATTGAACAACATAATGATTCTTCAAGGTATGATGATATATTCTCTATGTTGTTGGGGAAAAAGACCCTATAGACTAGCAAATAGAGTTCAGACTTTGCATGCAGATATGACCGAATAGAAATTACTTTCTACCCTCATCCCTAGATTTAAATCCCCTTTTCTTATTAAATGCATGGAAAGATCCACCTACCTTGTTACCGGCGTTTGATGTCGATCCTCCATTTTGCTTGATTACTTGTTTGCAATACTCCTTCCAAAGCTGACCTGCATTCAAGATGAGCAACAACTATGCATGCATACTACTTATATACTCACAGGTTAGAAATCAAACATAAACTAATCAAACCATAAAAAGTTCATGAATTGGGACAGGAAAAGCATTCTCTTTATTACTTAAAATGAGTCAACTTTACAAAAGCTGAGACCAGCCACCGCTCCTTGAACCTGATCCTGGGCTCCTCTTCTTCTCTCCTTCAACTACTTTGCTTTAAATATCCTTTGGCATTAGGAAAGGCTAAAGGGTTGGGACAATGGAATACGTAAATGGGTAGAGTTTCTTTGCTATATTCTTCCTCCTTCCAAATGGTACCCCTACCCCTTCTTTTATAGGCTAGAAGGAGCTAGGTATTTGGACGAACCCTTGGCCATGCATGGCCAAGAGTTTCAGTTAACTCACCCATAGCTTTTTGTTCCATCGGCAACTTTCCTTTTTTCATGCTTTTGTCGGTCCACATGGGCTGTTTTGGGCCAGCCAACGTGTACACACGTGCAATAATGGGTTAGGGTGCATGGGCCTTTACACAAGAGGATTTTCAAAGAGTTGTTCAACAGTGTTTTTGGAAAAGAAAGGATATGCGTTGGCCTGATGCCAGGTAAGCATGTGTGGTGAAATTTAGGGTTATAACAGATGCCCCCTAATGTGTGAGGTCAAAAGAGCATCTGATGGCCGAAATACATTACCAATCTTTACTGATGTGCCGAATGATTGAGCCCAAGGATCAGGAACTGGGAGGTGTCATCTGCAAAATGACAAATGTCTCACCAAGGCGGGCATACCCATGCTCGGGATAAAAATAGAACCATGGCTACCAATCAAATACACTATAGATCCATGTCAAATAACTATAAAGAGTAGCCACAAACAATACATAGTGGATCTACATCTCGAAATTAGAAAGATGTACATATAGAGTATCCATCTTCCAAAAGCTGATTCAGCCTGATGGATGGAGATGAGATCTTCAGAGCTTGAGAAACAACTTAAAAATCTTCCAAAACTCGGGTAGGAGTGTAATATGAGTGTACGACTGCACTACCCAGAGGTCTTTGATGGCTCGTCGATCATGGACTTGATAATCTTGATGATCGGACTGAAGGCTTCAGTGATTTCGAACAAGGACTTGATTGGACGTTCAGGATGGTCGGGTATGCGGAAAAAAGACACATTGCAGAGGGGCCGACTCAAGCTTAGTGACAAAATTCCCTTGGACAATAGCACGACAAGTGATGAGACTAAGGCAGCATGAATGTTAATCATAAGTCTATGAAGCAGGAGGCAACACAAGCTCTCCATATGTTTGGAAGAATAACCAAATGGTGGAGGACACAACTCTATATAGCGAGAAAAAATTCCTAAGGTCGTACTACATCCCATAGTCTGATGAACAAACAGACAGATGTGCTTTATCCAAGGGTGACTCATTATGCTACCAATAAAG
>SNQJ01S0013210.1:0-19244 GCA_010110895.2 Picea sitchensis | reverse complement strand
GTAAATGGGCAGAGTTTCTTTGCTATATTCTTCCTCCTTCCAAATGGTACCCCTACCCCTTCTTTTATAGGCTAGAAGGAGCTAGGTATTTGGATGAACCCTCAGCCATGCATGGATGGGAGTTTCAGTTAACTCTACCCCTTGGTTATTTTTTTACTCTAATCCATATTTATGAGGGAATTAAATAAAACAAAAAAATAAGATAGAAACACAAAGTACAACAATAATCAATTTCTATTAAAGACTAAAATATGCAGAGACTGTAAAAGAATATACAGAGTGAAATGAACCCGTTAGAATGGTGATAGCTTATATTTGAGAAAAAGATCTGATGACTATGCAAATTCAAAATAATATGAGTACAATGAGGTTCCCAAATGAAAAAAATGTAAACATCCAAAACCCTAACCTCAAAAGATGAAATGCCAAACGGTTTGTGGGCCCTGATGGGGATAGTTGATACGTCAACTTCCCTAAGGTGTAACTTTTGCATACAATATTCGTTTGGGATGATTGATACCTCATTGGAAATATATATATGAGGAGTACACATTCCAAATGGATCAATACATGCCAGTAGAATTCTATTGGGATATTCTATGTCAAAAATACATCATTTACGGCCTCGAAATGGCCCTAGAAGTTTGGGACCCAAAAAGATGTATAAAACTACCAAAATGGAAACTGTATGTTGAGCCAGTGGAATATGTGGGAGGACATATATGTACACCTATATCATTCCTCCCCCCTTAGGAAACAATGGTCACCATTTCATTGAGTGTGCCCATCAAATGGGGAAACTTCTGTTGAACTTGACGCTTGGTGAGACACTTGCCTTGGTGTAGTAGCTTCCCTACTTTAACAACTCGATAGAGTTGGATATTCTGTTTGTGGGTTCCCTTAACATGTGTGTCCATGATTCGATCAATAGTTACATGTTCCATGTATTTAGGTTTGATCTCTATAGGTGTCATATGATTGGCTACGTCTGATGTGTCTAGTAGTGGTGGAAAATATGACCGAAGGAGGTTCACATTGAATACTAGGTGTAATCCAAGGAAGGAGGGAATAATTAACTCAAAAGCATTGTCACCCACAACCTTGGTGATTGTGTAAGGTCCATAGTGAAGTGGTTGCAACTTCCAGTGGGGTCTTATAAGGTGATGTTTCTACAAATGCAACCAAACCTTGTCTCCTACCTAAAACTTGTGGGGAACCTAGTGTTGATCATGGTGCTAATGTCGTGGAAAAGTTTCCTTTGAAGACAAGTGAAACCTAATTTGGATCAAGACTCCTTTGATCCAAGATAGAAGGTAACAAATGGTTTATTATTTTTCCTTTAAATCTATTGTACATGTCAAAAATCATAATCAGAAGAGAAGGATAGATGACTTATGCATTTTCCGTCGGTTCTCCTCGCTACTCCAACCCTTGATATTGATGTCCAAGCTCCTGTTGCAAGAGAAGTCCTGCAAGGAAAAAGGAAATACCTCCTTCTTACAATATATTGTTAATCATAATAGATATATCTATATCGAATTAGACAAAATAGACATGCATATAGTGAACATCATAAGCATTAGGGGAATATGCCAAGTTATATATTATATGAAAAGCAATAAATTTTGAAGCATTTACAAACTTGATGTTGATGTTTCAGTATCTCCCCCACACTCTCCTTTCCATCTCTTTGAATGTCACAAAGTCATAAGTATGGTGCTCTACGTTCTCCTCCCCTTCCTTCACCCAAGAATGGCCTCCATTATATAGGAGTTGAGGCATAAAAACTATAGTATAATTTTGAGGAGAGGATGGGATCAAGTGAGGATTTAGCTGAAAATAAATATTGAACTTTACTTGTATAGAGGGTATCTCGTACCAACCTATAACCAACTGAAATCTCCCAGAAACCACCTCTCAAAATAAGGCATGATAGTTGTAACTACTTCATCGCCCCCTAGAAATGATCGTAGGGAGAGATTATATCTCCCCTATAACTAGAAAAGGATCAATGAAAAGGGTTCATCCTCCTCTCTATATGGGAAAGGGAGCGATGATCCTCAAAAAAGTCCAAATCCTCAAGGTGAAAGATAGTATTTCCACCTCCAAATGATAGGTTTCCCCTCCAACATATCTAAGGATTATGACAAACACTCCCACATGGTGATGAAATTTTGAATATTAAGTGTGACACTTAATAAAGTGTGCGCTGAAGTGAGACACTCGGTAGTGAGAAAAATAGGTGTGTAACAAATTCCCTCTAAAGTGTGAGGTAAAAATAAAAGTAGATGGTCGAAACACTTTACAAAAACATGTATGTAAGGATGTTGGAATAGGAGATCTGGGCGGAAGATGCAAAAAAACATCAAACAGTATATATGTATCATCCTCAAGGTAGGAATACCCATGCTTAGAATAAACTGACTCAAAGCATGGCTACTAACCAATACATTGTGGATCCATGAAATAATTGACTAAGGATGTGGTCACCAAATATACAATGTGGATCCATACCTTTCATGGAATGATTAGGTTGTAGCCATGAAAGAATACACAATGGAGCTACGATATGACAAAAACATAGCCACATACCAATACAAAGTGGATCTATGTGACAACATATACATCAATGATATTGCCAATGTGATGGACATATTGGAATATTCTTAAGTAGTCAAATAATTTCCATAACAACCTGGGAGAGGCACGTAATAAAGATGGGTGCGTAATGGGTTCCCAAGGTCTTCATTCCGATCCCAAAATGGTATTATTCTAGCCATGCGAATAAATGTGTTGATGTTGAACATGGTAGAAACCACTTGATTACCGGTCATTGATGTAGACCATTAACACGTGCAAGGGAAATCACCAATGATGAAAATGACTTACAAAGTACCTTAGTACATTCTAGTGTATGTAAATAAATGAGTTGAAGTCAAAAATTCATGGAATCATTCGATCATAGGCCAATGATGTAAACCTACTGTCGAAAAAAAGGAGACCTTCCATTGGGGCATGCTGATTCCAAGGTAATAAAATGTT
Organism: Picea sitchensis; assembly: GCA_010110895.2. Classification (NCBI taxonomy): domain Eukaryota; kingdom Viridiplantae; phylum Streptophyta; class Pinopsida; order Pinales; family Pinaceae; genus Picea; species Picea sitchensis. The sequence goes on along the minus strand of SNQJ01S0013210.1, from coordinate 16,202 downwards.
TCTAAGTCTATTTCCTAGATAATGTGTTGAATTCGACAAGAACAGACTCATTGAAGAAGGGCCATGATGTGTCCCCCTCATCAACATGAAACTGACAAAAGAAAGTGATGTAATATGATAGATAAAATGAGGATAAAGTGACACAAGGATGAAAGTTGGTAATACTACTGAGTGTTTGATTTGGGTTGAAACTTCCCTTGAACATTGTGAGGCATGACAAATTATTTGGCATCATTGACTTGATGAGATATATACCAAAACATAGTGAGACGATAACTGGGGAACTCTTTGGGTGGGTCGAAGGAGTATAATGACTCTAGGACTGGTATGACCTAGAGACAAGAAAATTACCCAACTATAAGACAAGGTGAAAACATGTGCCATGTTCAAGGGTGACAACAAAATGATACCATAATGATTTCCAAAAAACTGACCCACTTCCCTCAAATTTCCCCCCACCATGAATGACGTGTTCCTATTTTTTTTAACAATATTGAGGAGGATAAAAGATGCTCGATATATCCCATATTCGATGAGTCCCTCATCACATTTTTAACAAACCTAGAGAAGAAGAGGTTTGGTCCCATATGGGTCCTTCAATGTATAATTTCACGATCCCAAAGAAGATAAACTCGGTGCTATTTTCACATTTAGAGAGTCTGAAAAGAACTTAAAGAAGACTCTAGGGTTGGTCTTTTTCATAAATTTAGTCCCTTGAGCATGAAAAAGTATAAAATAATACAAGGGAGAACTCTTCTAGCCAAGGTTGACTAGAGTATTATTTTTTAGTAATTAGTCCATCTGGTTCGAAAAAGGGTTAAAATTACACCGAATAAATGCTCTTTCAAATTATTTTAATGAGTTTGAAAGGAAACAAGATTTATCGACAATATTTTCATGTTTAGAGTGTTGATTAAGGTTGGTTGTCATTGATGTCAACCCTTGAACAAATTCCAGTACCATAAAGGTTTCGATAAAGGACCCAAGTTTGTTTGATGTAAATATGACTCATTATTGTCTCATCATAGTTGATAAGTAGTACAAATGGATGAACTCCAAAGTGGTCCCCTTATGGTGAAATCCCTCACAGGAATATGCTTTGCAGTTTGAGTTATCTTATAAGTATGGTTAGATAACCCATTCTTAATTGTGGAATAATCAGATGAAGATCAATGAATTTTTCAGTGAAACTATCCTAGATGGATAGTTCTGGTCATGCCATTTCCAGTGGTATGTGGAACGTCACAGAACTCCTCACGATTAGATATTTATGGACATGTGAAGTTGGAGAACCCTCATGAGTCATCTAGAAGCCCCTAAAAGTCAAAGTGTCTGCAAAAGAAATTATTTAAATAATAAAGTTAATGGAGAACTCCCTAAAATAAGGAAAATGGAATGCTACATGAAAGTATAAATAAGAGGTAAGGATCTATCATTTAATTACACTTGAACACATTGAATATCTTTTGTTGTGTGATGCTTATTGCAAGTACTCATTGATGCATCTGAAGTTGCGAAAATATGAGGTAGTATGATGCATCCCCCCTACCTCAGCAAGGTCTGTCGACCTCCCGGTCATTGGATCGTTCCTTCTCCTTGATATTGAAAAACTCTTTGGTCCCTACTGGAACCTTCACTAAAAAATTCCACAGGTCCAACTATGAAACTCAACCTACGCGTACAAGCACCAGACGTGAGCTTCATCTTCACATGACCACGGGTTGTAACCACACGCCTACATAAAAGGCGCATTGCGATTTCATGTCAGGACTCTATGAGTGAGCCAACCCCGACTCCCCGAATCCTGAAACTCTGAAAAGAGATTAACGGGTGTTATCTCCTTTCCTTATATCCACTCATTGGACCATTCGCCATGACCTGGGGCTCACCCTTTGAGCGCGTTGAGATTTCATGTATTGGAAATTTTGATGCTTCAGATCTAACGAACCAGATCCTTCCTTGAATTGACATCTACGATGATTTTCGGGACTTCGTGTTTCGCGAAGTCGAGAGACTTATCACCTCCAACCTTCCGATCACCAAAATGCCGATATTTCTCCCTTATACAATCAATGGTCTAGATATCACCTCAACCAACGACTAGGATCTTTTAGCTAGTTCACGTTTCATGAGTTCTCGAAGATTTACTCTTTGACTTTTCCTCTCTACAATTCAACGAAATGATGGCATTTTTACACCTATCCCCCTGACGATGGATGGTCTCGATGGTTTCAGAACTTGTCTCGTGCACCTTCCTCTGGATCCAATGACTGTTGGTCCACATGCCAGATCTGATGGCTCAGATCTATTCTTCCCCTGTGCTTGATTCGTTTTGTCTCGATGTGGATTTCGACGGTCCAGATATTCTCCTTTGTATATGATCTAGGGCTGTTGTGATCTTCCTCCTGAGCTTCTGCCTTCTCCCAGACTTAGAATATTTCTCAGAGTTCAAAGAATCAATCTTTGTTTCTCTTGCAAGTCCAACTCCTGGATCTCACTAACACTTGTGAAAATTCTATCTCTTCTAAGATTCTACTTTTGAAAGGATTTTGATCTCCCTCGCACACCTTGCATTCTTGAGATTTCGAATAACTCAGTTCGAAGGATTTTCTTGAAAATAAAATGCTTCTCTCCCACCTGGAATTCTTCTGTGTTGGTTCTTAGAAGCTTGTTGGATTCTTAACAATGTGAACACCTTTCACCTGGTCTGATTTTCTCTGATTCTCTCTCTCTAAACTTCTCTAAGTCAATCCGAGACTTAGTCGACGCACTCCTTGCATTCGCGATGCACACCTTTCATACAAGTATCAGAAGAGAAACGATTGAAACTCAACCAACTTCGTCATGAACTCATACAGTTAATCTCTCAAACATTAATACATGAACGAAATGTAATAGATCACACACAGACACAATAACATTCATTCAACCACACATGAAAATGAACACAGTCCAAGGATTTTAGACAATTTCTGTTTGTTCTATTCATTCATGAAAAACAAAATACATAGTGTTTATGCTACTCTACTCTGATCTACTTATCTCTTTATTTTGTCTATCTGTTCTATCTATTACAATACAATACTAAGAAACTATCTAAGGACAGGCTCCATGAGCTCTCTCGTCCTGTTTTTGAAATCTATCACTTCAAATTAAAAATTCTTACCTACCCTGTCCTATTACAATAACTACTAGTTATTGTCAGATAGAGTCGACACTCCATATCTACAGTTTCTTACAGTCCTTCTAGACTTTACAAACAAGTTACATTTTAAAAATGTTACAAAAATATCTCAACAACCAATTAAATTTTGAGTTAAATGCTCGATTTGAAATTCTGTCCTTGTTGAGATATCATTCGTTTTCCTCCACACATGCGGTATTGACTTTGAAGGCGATGCTCCTGCATCATAGTACACAGGGTTGACGAAGAATTCTCGAAATTACAACGAATAAAAAAAACCCTATTTTCTGAGGTGTATGCGGGCTGACAATGTATTAGGGTGCATACAGTATGCGAGATGATAGTGTATTAGGGTGAGTACGTACGCGACCTAGCAGTGTATTAGGGTGTGCACATGTTGGTAAATCCATGGAAACTTGAAGATATTAATATGAAGAGGTTCTATATTTTGAGATCAAGCTCCCAGGAAGATCTACAGTGCTCAGGAACATCGGATCTATCCATTGGTTCAAAAGGATGCATAACAGTTTGGTCGCATACATACGTGGGCTACATAACCGATAGGGCACGTAGATACGCGTGCTATAGTACTATAGGTCACATACCTGTTGTATTTTGTTGATAAATTTTTAGCTCAAGTACAGATTGATTACAGGGCAGTTGTACAGGTTGGATGCAGGTCAATGGTACAGGTTGATACAATTTTACAGTGGTATATCTCACAGTGATAGTGTGACAGTGGTTTCATCATTCTACTTCTACGTTAGGGAAGTTGGATGGGGCAAGGACATGTGGTTGTAGCCACCTTATGGTTGTAGCTGGAGAACATAAGGGGTTGTAGCTTCCTTTTGGTTATAGCCAGAGAATTGGGGATTTGGATCTTCCCTCAACTTGTACCCTAAGAAACTAGGGGGTTGGTGTTAGAAAAACAGGATCGTGGATCAATAAAATAAAACAAATGTGGAAACAAAACACAGAAGATACATAATACAATAGAGACACAGATTTACATGGTTCACCCAGTATGGGCTACGTCCACCAGAGAAATTTCTAGGTCCTTCCTTTATTATTATCCAACATATGAAGGGATACAACCTAAAACAAACCCGTTGTAACTTCCTTTTCTTTCTCTCACAGTCTCTCGTCTTAGAATACAATATTCGCTATGATACATAGCCGCAATACATTTCCCTCATAAGAGAGGGTTACTTTCTAGGGAAAAAAAAACCTAACATAACTTCTACCATTAGATCTACGACCTTATAATGAATGGTCCAGATTTAAAATGAAATTACAATATACTTTTACAAGGCAATTTTTCCTTTGGGGGCTTCGCCCCTGAACCACCTAGTCGGGGGGATAGCCCCAATAGACCCCACAGAGAAGGTAACCCCCCTTTGCACTCCCATGCATGGAAGAGTTTACATACTTCTGGGGTGTAAATACTTCATGGGGTATAAACGCGGCTGAAAACAAAAGACCTCTGAATCAGGAAGATAACCAGGCTCCACAACCAACAATCTCCCACTTGGATACTGATCTCAACAACTCCACCTCTGCTGTATATGTTGGAATCTGAACCTTCTTGGACCTGGAAAATTTCTCATCTTCATATTCATTCTTGAAGACCAACTAAAACTGAGAAAGAACTCAATCTCTCCCTGGTTACTCCCTTTGTTAACATGTCTGCAGGATTCTGGCTAGTGTGTATCTTTTCCAACTTCAAATGTCCATATTCCAAGAATGATCGTATGAAATGGCACCTTAGATGTATATGCCTAGTATTCGAATGAAAGGTTGAGTTATTTGCAAGATGAATGGCACTCTGGCTATCACAGTACAACCTGTTATCCCCACTTTTTAGGGATAACTAGGAGATCATGTCTCAAGGCCCACAGGTCCTAGACATGGAGTACCGAGAGTAGGATTGACCTGAGCATGGCCTTGGAGGGCCCATCATTTTCTTATTTCATCAGCTTTGTCTTCTCAACAACAAAAACATCCATCACCATCGGCTTGGTCCTCTATCAAAGAAATTTCTTTCTCCATGAGGTAATTGGTCCAGGTATCATGGTATGTGTCACTTTTGATCATTAAAACCTTTAAATATATGCATCTGATTCCTTTTATCTCTAACAACTGCTTGGATCTTACATTTCCCACTCGACCATGCTTGGGGGAATTGATAGGGTGCCCTAGCAAGCTTGTGCCCATAGGTTTTGGTTTGCCACTGGGGAGATTTCTGAAAAGCCATCGTCCTCTCCCATCATAGCACCACTCTTTCATCTTATCTCCCGCTCATTTATCCCATTCCCCTTGTCCGAGCATTGGGTTGACCTATTTACAGGATTGCACATTATCTCATGGGAAGAAGGGGCTAAAGGCCCAAAAGGTTAAAGAAGTTGGTGAAAGACAAAATCCTAGGAGATGCTTCACTCAGGGATCCCCGGGAAGGAAGTAAAAATCCTCTCAGCAAAAAACAAGAGGGACCCAAAAAATAACAAAACAATACCTACTCAGAGGATAGGGGGTCTCATCACGAGCCAGGATATTAGGTCCATGGGTACCTAACAGTATGGCATTGCCACCATCTAGTTACCACGCCAGGGCAGTGACCTTTGGTTGCATGGCCAAGGGAAAGGGGGTCTCATCACGAGCCAACCTTCTCATCTCTGTGAAAGTACTTCTGGGTAACATTGTCAGCTCTAGTCACCATGCCAAGGTAGTGTCCCCTGGTTATTTCTTGAACAAAAAAAGAAAATAAAAGAGTAAAACAAGAATAAAAAGAATAAAGGCAAGAAGGGGCTTGGACAAAATGCATTCATGACAGGTACAAATCGACTTCTATAAAGGCACCCACAGGGAACACTTATGCATCCTTGGCCCTCACTGCACCCACATGTTTGGACATTCCTATCCAGATCACCTCACTTACATGGCTTGGATGAGATATTTCTGGAAACTTTCCTTTTCTTGTGGACACTAGCCCAAAAGTACGCCTTGACCTTTTCTCCAATATTGTATTGCAGGTTTTTGTAATGTCTTTGAGCTATTGACTGATGTATTAGGGGTTTTATGCATATGTTTAATAATATTGATGATGATATGTGAATGAAATTGCTATGATCCCTATGACTGATGAGCCCATGGAGGGCATAACTTTTGATGTGCAGGACCATGCCCAACGAACAGGTACCATTTGGACCTTTACACATGGGGAGATGACTAGTTCGGACCTCAATGGGGCTGAATAGCCCACCATATGGATGTTGAGACCCCATCAAGGGGCAGGGATAGGACATAGCTTAATCAGGGGTTTTTCACCTGAAAGGAAGAGGACGTCCCACTAGAGACACTCTAGCAGGACTAGACCTAGGGGGAATGACCCCTTTTCAGTGGAATTCTAGCCTTGGAAGGCTTAGGACGTCCCCATCTTCACCATGACATCATCCAAATTCATGGACACTTTTGGAGGCAGACTGGGCAACAGTGGCATGTGTGGCATGTTGGAGATGCCCCTAAGGGCCTAACGTTTTACTCCTGGATGTCTCATTTTCCCTAGAAAGGGGTAGTTCCGCCCTTGAAGGGGATTTTACTCTCTTTGCAGCTCAATTAGGGTTTTAATTTGAAAATTTAATGTAAAAACAATATTATTTTGGTATTATGTCCTTGTCGACCTTTTTATGACCTAAAAAGTAAAATTAAGTCATTGATACACTATATATTGAGGGTTTTGACTCTCATTTTATCATAATATTTCACTCACCACTTTGTGAGGTCTCAAATTTGCACCCTACTTTAGGGTTTTGGCTGATTTAGTGAGGCACACTTGTTGAAGGAAGATTCTCCTGGCATTTTTTGGCATTTCTCTTTATGGAAGGTGTTACGACTAGGGTTTTCTATGATGTTCCTTGGTGAAGTGTAAGTGAAATTCTGCAAAAATTATTAATTGAATGGTTGTATTGTTATTACTTGCATTTATTATTATAAATTTGTTGCATAAACCCTAGGTGAAAAGCACACATAATTGGTCCTTGTCTCATGTCCCTGTCAATATTTCTAGCTGTTTTGTTTGTTTAAGTGAGATAGAGCCTTGACATAGCAACACTCTACTCTTTCATGCTGAAGAGGATTGAGCCTAGCCTTAGCTACACTCATTTTTCCCCTCTTCATATGCTAGTTGTACTTTCCAAATCTCAAGAAGGAGGACACGTCCCAGGCCTAGGTTATCTACACTTAGGGTCGTTTTCTTCTAGGGTTTGATGATAGAGCCTTATTGTAGAAACACTCTCCCTCATTTGGCTCTCTTGTCTTGAATTTATCTTTCATGCTAGACATTTTTCCATCTAAGGAAGGAGGAGAGAGAATGAGGCCTTACAATAGCAACACCGAAGTGAGCCTCTCTCCCCTAGTGTTTTTTATCTGAGGCCCTTCCATAGAAGCACTTCAGATCTCTTCCCTCCAATCCTTAGCCGTCCTCCTTCAACTCCTACGTCCTTCATTATTGACTCCATTTAACCCTAAAGGCACTGATCTAAGACCTCAAGCATTGAAGTAGAGCCTGATCTAAACACTCTCAAAGCTTTTGAACTGAAACACTAACTACACTAACCTAGCTCTACCTAACCCTACTAAACCTGAATGATGATGTCACTCCTTGCTATTATATCATTGATGCAACAACGTTTTGTCTTTTGAGTAATTGAATGGTTTTTGAAGGCATTGATTGAGTTAAGAAGTGATCTATTATATTGGATGCCATATCATTCTTGTATTTATTGACTGGTGATACATTTATCATTGCTATTTTTTAAACATTGAATTCGTCAACATTTACTTTTAAATTGCTTATATTGAATATCATATAGTCACTGATTTATATGAAGTACTCACCAAGATTGCACATATCAATTTCCTTGTTGTGTTGTCTCAAGAAGGTGCTTTTCTTTTCTTTGGTTATACCTTATTATTGGTTGTTTATACGGGACTATCTGATTGGTGGCGATCTGTGAAGGGGGAATTTGTCCTTGTCCTTTAATCCTTTTCCCTTTCAAAACCCCAAGTCACCGGGGATGTCTCCCCTGGGCCTAGCCTCCCTAAAGAGAAAAATCCTTCCCATTGTGGTGACATTGGGTGGGATAGGTTCCTTTTACACCAGTTTTTCCCTCTACCTTGTATCCTTTTATCCTAGCTACAAACTATGCGATAACATTTTGGCACCATTGTCGGGGAGCACTGAGTCAATTCTCCTCAAATGAAAAATATTTTTCGGTAAGCCTTGGCTCAGAGCCTTATCTTACAAGCTTACCTGGTGACTCCACTAGAGTGTTTTCCCTTATTCTTTGATAGTTTCAAGAAAAATATCTGGCGACTCCACTAATGACGAAGCCAACAATGACTTCACAATGGGATCCCAGGAACTACAAGCCTTTGGACATGAGTAACATCCCGGGGTACCCTCAAAAAATTCCCTTTGCATATATAAATTTTATCCCAGGATTCTCTGGTGGTGATAGAGAAAGAGCTGACTATCACAAGATAAATTTTTGGAATTTCTTCCTATCCTATATGGTCGATGATTATGCTAAAGATGTGGTCATGAAACTTTTCTCTACCACATTTTCTTACAATGCCAAAGAATGGTATGATAACCTCCCTGAGGCCAACATCAAGACTATGGAGCAATTTGAGAAAAAAATTCTTGAGAGATGGGGTATCCAGCAGCAAGACATCACATTACTATTACAAGAACTCGAGCATATAAAGAAAGATGAGGACGAAATTGTTGGATACTTCCAGATTAGAGTTGAGAACATGCTATATCAGATTGCTGAAAATCATTATCCCGAGGAGAGATACTTGGTCCATCTCTTTACTAATGCACTTTTGGGGTATCTAAGTTTTCCTCTTAATGAAAGAACCCCAAGGACGCTCGACGAATCCTATTACATATCTGCAGTGATTGAGGGGAAGGTCTCCTCGCTTGATATAGGATGCCTCTTTACCTCAAGTACTGTCAATGGAGAGAATTTTTTTACCCTTGAGAGCTTCATCATTGATCTCCAAGAAGAAGGGGAGCAAACCGCAGATCGACAAGGGATTTCTGAACAAAAAATTGAGGAGCCGAAGCCTAATAATGAAGTATCAACATGCCCTCTTCCTCTTGAAGAATTGATCCATAAGCCCTCTCCACCTGCACAACAACAAGACGATAAGGTTAGCTTCTTTCCTTTTCAGGATTTTGATGATACCTTATTTCATGATTTAGAGAGTGATGGAGAAATGGAATCCCCGAATGAAGAGCATATTACTTGCTGCACGACCAAGGATAAGAAAGTAATGCATGCCAAAGATGCCCAATTCCTAGAAGCTCCTACACAAGAAGAAATAGTAATTTTCCCTCCTCCCCTAGTTTTTGATGATGTTTTATCTTATGACGAAGGAAATGAGGAGGAGGTGAATGAGTTTTCAAGACCTGCATGTTATGATACAAATAATGACATAGTTGACAACATTGATGAATTCATACATGTTGGGAGACATAGGTGGGATATAGTTGGTTATGATATGGGTCCCATCTACAACATTGAAATTCATTTCCAAGTGTGGCCTTTGCAATTATCAGAGAAAATTATTCTTCACCAGTGGCAACAAGGAGATGAGGTTTTTACCCATACTCTCCAAAAACCCAAGGATGACCTAGTACCTTGTTTTCCCGATGATTTTCGGTCATACCTTGAGGACTTTGATGATTTTTCCTCTGAGCATTTGGATTTATTTTATGACTATGATTATCAACCACCACTCTGCTCGTATTTTGATACAAGTAAGAACATTTTTTGCCTAAAGAAGGTTTCTCATGACTTTTCACTACAACCACCTGTTATTACTTTACCGTGCTTGTCCATTAAAGGTGTAGTTGGGAAGTATATTTTTTATGTTGAGTTTCCTCTTAGGCAAACCCTAGAATCCAAGGGTCGATTGGATACTACAAGTTTGAGTCAGTTATCCTAGTTTTTCAACTTTCCCTTGGTAGTTTGTCAATCGTCTGCTAGACCTTTGTCAATCCCTTCCTTGACTTCAGAACATGAGGATGTCCTAGGTATCCAGTTGGCAGGCCCTTTGAGTCAGTTTTCTGGACCTTACACTTTTCATGACCCTTTCTTGAGGTGGATTGAGTACTTTCCTTAGAGATGGACTTGGCAGGATTTTAGCCCTCCCACCTGCCTCCATGAGTTAGACTTCAATGTTTTCGATGATATGATATATATTCTAACTAATGACATTTTTGTTCTTGATTTATCACTATTTTAGTTTATGATGAAGCACAAAGGAAAGTATCATGGGACATTGCTGGATTGGCTACACTGGTCATTTGACTACATTGAACATATAGCCAACAGGTAAGTAAAGGTAGGTACTTTTCTTTACATTCACATTTTTGTTTTCTTTCAGTCCATATATATATGTATATATATGTTGGGTGGCATTACCACCCTAATTTTGTTACTGATACTTCTATCGAGATTGAGTAGGTTTGTAGGTTATGCCAGATATTTTGAGGTTCTCATGCACTTTACGGTGAGCACATGTCCCCGAGTTGGAGACAGATGTTATCCCCACTTTTTAGGGATAACTAGGAGATCATGTCTCGAGGCCCACAGGTCCTAGACATGGAGTACCAAGAGTAGGATTGACTTGAGCATGGCCCTGGAGGGCCCATCATTTTCTTCATTTATCATCTTTTTCTTGTCAGAAACAATAGCATCCATCACCATCGACTTGGTCCTGTATCAGAGAAGGTTCTTGCTCAATGAGGTAATTGGTCTAGGGATCATGGTATGTGTCAATTTTGATAATTAAAACCTTTAAATATATGGATTTGATTCATTTTATCTCTAACAACTTCTTGGATCTTACATTTTCCCACTTGACCATGCTTGGGGGAATTGACAGGGTTCCCTACCTAGCAAGCCTGTGCCCATAGGTTTTGGTTTTCCATTGGGCGGATTTTTGAAAATCCATCGTCCGCTCCCATCATAGAACCACTCTTTCATCTTATCTCCCACTCATTTATACCATTCCCCTTGTCCGGGCATTGGGTTGACCTATTTACAAGATTGCACCTTATGTCGTGGGAAGAAGGGGCTAAAGTCCCATAAGGTAAAAGCAGTTGGTAAAAGAAAATATCCTAGAAATAAAACCTCTAGATGCTTCACCCAGGGATCCCCGAGAAGGTAGTAAAAAGCCTCTCAGCAAGAAATAAGAGGGACCCGAAAAATAACAAAACAAGACCTACTCAGAGGATAGGGGGTCTCATCATGAGCTAGCCTATTAGGTCCATGGATACCTAATAGTATGACATTTCCACCATCTAGTTACCACACCAGGGCAGTGACCTTTGGTTGCATGTCCAAGGGAAAGGGGGTCTCATCTTGAGCCAACCTTCTCATCTCTATGAAAGTACTTGTGGGAAACACTGTCAGCTCTGGTCAACATGCTAAGGCAGTGTCCCCTGGTTAGTTCTTGAACAAAAAAAGAAAATAAAAGAGTAAAACAAGATTAAAATGAATAAAGACAAGAATGGGCTTCGACAAAATGCATCCATGACAGGTACAACTCGCCTTCTACAAAGGCACCCACAGGTAACACTTATGCATCCTTGGCCCACGTTACACCCACATGTTTGGACATTCCTAGCTAGATCACCTCACTTACATGGCTTGGATGAGATATTTCTAGAAACTTTCCTTTTCTTATGGACACTAGCCCAAAAGGACGCCTTGACCTTTTCTCCAATCTTGTATTGCAGGTTTTTGTAATGTCTTTGAGATATTGACTGATGTATTAGGGGTTTTATGCATATGTTTAATAATAATGATGATGAGATGTGATTGACATTACTATGATCCTTGTGACTGATGAGCCCATGGAGGGCGTAGATTTTGATGTGCAGGACCATGCCCGACGGACAGGTACCATTTGGACCGATACACATGGGGAGATGACCAGTTTGGACCTCCATGGGGCTGAAGAGCCCACCAGATCGATTTTGAGACTCCATCAAGGGGCAAGGACATGACAGATCTTAATCAGGGATTTTTCACCTGAAAGGAAGAGGATGTCCCACTAGAGACACTCTAGCAGGACTAGACCTAGGGGGAATGCCCCCTTCTCAGTGGAACGCTAGCCTTGGAAGGCTTAGGACGTCCCCATCTTCACCATGATGTCATCCAACTTCATGGACACTTTTGGAGGAAGACTGGGCAACAATGGCATGTGTGGCATGCTGGAGAGGCCCCTGGGGGCCTAACGTTTTGCTCCTGGATGTATCATTTTCCATAGAAAGGGATAATGCCTCCCTTGAAGGGGATTTTACTCTCTTTGCAACTCAATTAGGGTTTTAATTTGACAATTTAATGTAAAAACAATATTATTTTGGTATTATGGCCTTGTCGGCCTTTTTATGACCTAAAAAGTAAAATTAAGTCATTGATACACTATATATTAAGGGTTTTGACTCTCATTTTATCATCATCTTTCACTCACCACTTGGTGAGGTCTAAACTTTGCACCCTACTTTAGGGTTTTGGCTGATTTAGTGAGGCGCACTTGTTGAAGAAAGATTCTCCTGGCATTTTTTGGCATTTCTCTTTATGGAAGGTGTTACAACTAGGGTTTTCTATGATGTTTCTTGGTGAAATGTAAGTGAAATTATACAAAACATCTTAATTGAATGGTTTTATTTTTATTACTTGAATTTATTATTATAAATTTGCTGCATAAAACCTAGGTGACAAGCACACATAATTGGTCCTTGTCTCATGTCCCCGTCAAGATTTCTAGATGTTTTGTTGCTGAAGTGAGATAGAGCCTTGCCATAGCAACACTCTACTCTTTCATGCTGAAGAGGATTGATCCTAGCCTTAGCTACACTCATTTTTCCCCTCTTCATATGCTAGCCATACTTTCCAGAGTTCAAGAAGGAGGAGACATCCCAAGCCTAGGTTATCTACACTTAGGGTTGTTTTCTTCTAGGGTTTGATGATAGAGCCTTGTTGTAGCAACACTCTCCCTCATTTGACTCTCCTGTCCTGAATTTATCTTTCATGCTAGACATTTTTCCATCTAAGGAAGGAGGCGAGAGAACGAGGCCTTGCAATAGCAACACCATAGTGAGCCTGTCTCTCCTAGGGTTTTGTATCTGAGGCCCTACCATAGCATCACTTCAAAGCTCTTCCCTCCATTCCTTAGCCGTCCTCCTTAAACTCCTTCATTCTTCATTATTGACTCCATTTAACCCTAAAGGCACGGATCTAAGACCTCAAGTGTTGAAGTAGAACCTAATCTAAACACTCTCAAAGCTTTTGAACTAAAACACTAACTACACTAACCCTAGCTCTACCTAACCCTACTAACCCTGAATGCTAACATCACTCCTTGCTATTATATCATTGATGCAACAACATTTTGTATTTTGAGTAATTAAATGGTTGTTGAAGGCATTGATTGAGTTAAGAAGTGATCTATTATATTGGATGCCATATCATTCTTGTATTTATTGACTAGTGATACATTTATCATTGCTATTTTGTAAACATTGACTTTGTCAACATTTACTTTTGAATTGATTATATTGAATATCAGGTAGTCATTGATTTATATGAAGTACTCACCAAGATTGCACGTATCAGTTTCCTCATTGTGTTGTCTCAAGCAACTGATTTTATTTTCTTTGGTTATACCTTATTATTGGTTGTTTAGCTGGGACTATCTGATTGGCGGTGATCTGTGAAGGGGGAATTTGTCCTTGTCCTTTTATCCTCTTCCCTTTTAAAACCCCAGGTCACTGGGGATGTCTCCCCTGGGCCTAGCATCCCTAAAGAGAAATATCCTTCCCATCATGGTGACATTGGGTGGGATAGGTTCCTGTTACGCCAGTTTGGCCCTCTACCTTATAAACTTTTATCCTAGCTACAAACTGTGAGATAACATTTCAACATCATTGCTCGGAAGCACTGAGTCAATTCTCCTCAAACAAAAAATCTTTTTCCGTAAGCTTTGCCTCAGAGCCTTATCTTACAAGCTTACCTAGTGACTCCACTAGGGTGTTTTCCCTTATTCTTTGATAGTTTCAAAAAAACTATCTGGCGACTCCACTAATGACGAAGTCAACAATGACTTCACAATGGGATCTCGAGAACTACAAGCCTTTGGACATGTGTAACATCCTGGGGTACCCTAAAAAAATGCCTTTTTCGTATATAAATTTACTCCTTGGACTCTATGGTGGTGATAGGGATACATAGCTAACTATCACATGAGAAATTTCTAGAATTTCTTCCTATCCTATCCGGTCGATGATTATGCTAAAGACATGGTCATGAAACTTTTCTTTGCCATGTTTTCTTACAATGCCAAAGAATGGTATGTTAACCTCCACGAGGCCAGCATAAGGATTATGGAGCAATTTGAGAAACTTTTTCTCGAGAGATGGGGTATCCAACAGAAAGACATCCAATTACTATTACAAGAACTTGAGCATATAAAGCAAGTTGAGGACGAAACTATCGTATACTTCCATATTAGATTTGAGAACATGCTATATCAGATTGCTGAAAATCATCATCCCAAGGAGAGATACTTGGTCCATCTCTTTACTAATGTACTTTTGGGGTATCTAAGTTTTCCTCTTAATGAAAGAACCCAAAGGATGCTCGACGAAGCCTACTACATAGCTACAGTGATTGAGGAGAAGGTCTCCTAGCTTGATATAGGATGCCTCTTTACCTTAAGTACTATCAATGGAGAGAATGTGTTTACCCTTGAGAGCTTCATCATTGATCTCCAAGAAGAAGGGGAGAAAACCGTAGATCGACAAAGGATTGCTGAAGAAATAATTGAGGAGTCGAAGCCCAATAATGAAGTATCAACATGCCCTCTTCCTCTTGAAGAATCAATCCATAAGCCCTCTCCACCTGCACAAAAACAAGACTATAAGGTTGGTTTCTTTCCTTTTCAGGATTTTGATGATACCGTATTTCATGATTTAGAGAGTGATGGAGAAATGGAATCCCCGAATGAAGAGAATATTCCTTGTTGCACGACCAAGGATAAGACAGTAATGCATGCCAAATATGCCCAAGTCCTAGAACCTCCTGCACAAGAAGAAACAATAATTTTCCCTCCTCCCCTAGTTTTTGATGATGTTTTACCTTATGATGAAGGAAATGAGGAGTAGGCGAATGGGTTTTCAAGACCTGCATGTTATGATACAAAAAATGACATAGTTGACAACATTGATGAATTCATACATGTTGGGAGATGTAGGTGGGATATAGTTGGTTATGATATGGGTCCCATCTTCAAAATTGAAAGTCATTTCCAAGTGTTGCCTTTGCAATTATCACAGCAGATTATTCTTCACCACTGGCAACAAGGAGATGAGGTTTTTACCCATACTCTCCAAAAACCCAACGATGACCTAGTACCTTGTTTTCCCAATGATTTTTTGTCATACCTTGAGGACTTTAATGATTTTTCCTCTGAGTATTTGGATTTATTTTATGAAGATGATTAACAACCACCACTCTGCTCGGATTTTGATATAAGTAAGAACATTGTTTTCCTAAAGAAGGTTTCTCATGACTTTTCACTCCAACCACCTGTTATTACTTTACCGTGCTTGTCCATTAAAGGTGTAGTTGGGAAGTATATTTTTTATGTTGAGTTTCCTCTTAGGAAAACCCTAGACTCCAAGGGTTGATTGGATACTGCAAGTTTGAGTCAGTTATCCCATTTTTTCAACTTTCCCTTGGTAGTTTTCCAATCGTCTGCTATATCTTTGTCAATCCCTTCCTTGACTTTAGAATGTGAGGGTGTCCTAGGTAGCTAGTTGGAAGGCCCTTTGAGTCAGTTTTCTGGACCTTGCACTTTTCATGACCCTTTCTTTAAGTGGATTGAGTACTTTCCTCGGAGATGGACTTTGCAAGATTTTATCCCTCCCACCTGCCTCCAT
>SNQJ01S0013209.1:167735-205980 GCA_010110895.2 Picea sitchensis | reverse complement strand
TCATGAGGATTGTCTCTCTAGGATAACGTGTAGAATGATCCATAAACATAATTGTGTTTTTAATAAAAAATTTCAAAAATAATTCGTCCAAAAATATCAATGTCTATTTTATATCATAAAGTTGAAAGAGGTGAAGATTAAAATATTTGAATTAATTCTATGAGTAAATCAAACATAAGAAACCAAAAGTGAGTTTACTAAGAAAAGAAGTAATGCAAGATAGCTTGTTAGAAATATAAAATATTACTAGATGACCAAGAAATTCACATGATAGCATAACATTTCAAAGTCTCCTTCCACCTTTGCTTCTTCAGTTAGTAATCTTAATTACAAATTTAAAAATAGTAAAAGAAGAAAAATAAAAGTAAATAAAATCAACATGTTTCTATTATCTTAGTCATGTGTTAGTTTTGGCCGGTGTGTGTTCATGCACCTTGATTCATTCCCTCACTACTACATTGATCTACACTTGTTTATTAATCTCTATTTTAGGACTCTAACGTAGAGTCTCAGTTACTGCATGTGCGACATCATAGTCGACCCATTCCTAAAAACTTTCCTAACAGAACCTTTGTTGAGGGAACACACAGTTGTTCATGGGTACACATAAATTGTCTCTCTCTCATCTAAAGCATTGTGCATATTTATCGATATCTAGAATCATTAAGTCCATCTTGGAACATGTCCCTATTTCCTTTAACATGAACCTCTATATATGGTCTTGCTCAATTGATGTGATTCCTTTAATTTCCTTCACACGCTTTTCGACCACCTTCTTGAAGTCAGCTACTACTTGATGAAACCAAAATGTTAGGGACCTAACCCCTCACATAGGTAGAATAATATATTCCGATGCAATAAAGGTCAATATTAATAAGGCCTAACAATAAGGAAGAATAAGTCGAATGTAAGAAGACCTAATAAAAGCCATTGCTTCTAAAATGATCTTCCTCTAAATGGTTCTTTTGATTGACATATTTAACATAAATAGGCATAGAGGGTATGAGAACTTTTGCCTTGGATATTATTGTAATAGAGCTCTTCTTGATTGGAGGTTTCCCCCTCGAAGAGGCAAGTGAACATTGCTCTCAGTAATCGAAGTGCTCTTTCTGGTGTTATTCTGTTATCATTTCAGTATTATTGTGGTGTTGTTCTGGTTATATTGCTTTTCATCTGCCATTTCTAGCATTTTATTTTTGTTCTGCATACTTTTATATCTGGAATATTACAAGTGGTATCAGAGCACTTTCCTCAGCAAAAATTTGTGGGTTAATTTTTTTTCAGGGTAGAGACGTATTCCGACATATTTAAGCTACAGAGATCTGTCGTTACGTGCATAAAACCACATTCAGAGATTCATACATGCAGGAAATACAAGTGGTACTTAAGCGGACATCTGTTGCCCATCCTTGTAACCCCTATTGGTACCCCTTCGAGTGGTAGCACATCAAACAACACATGTATACAGATCAACCTAGATTTCCTGAAGCCCTCTTTAGATAAATTAATCGACCGCCTGAATGCCATAGTTCCACTGAGAAAAACACTCGGAAAGATACTCTCTAGTACCTAGGTAGTCGGGTAGTACGACTAAGGGCATGGTCTACCCTCCTTAGTTGGTACCCTAAGATATTGGTCCGAGTACTACTGTTGGACCCTGCACGTATATCAGAGAGTTATAGAATAGGGGAAATCCTTGTCTCTAGAACCCTTGAATACCTAACCTTTGGGGATGGAAACAAAAAAAAATAGACAAGACTTATTGCCACGCAATTGTGACTCCTGCATTGGCTTTATCTCTTCGCCCTTATCACATTCATACCTATCATTTTTCAGCGAAATTTTTGACCCCATCCACCCCCTTTCGGTTCCCTCATCATCATGGCCCATACCCGTAGTCAAGACTTGGAAGCTTGCTTCAATACTTTGCAATCCAATTTCACAGAGACCCAACAAGAAGTGAGACAACTCAGTGCCAATATTTCCACCATCAATAAAAATATGCATTCCTCCATTGCCGCCTCCATCAAGGAACTAAAATAAGACCTCAAAAAAGACATTACTACCCATATTGAATATGTCGCTTCGATGATCTGCACCAAGCTGCATATCCCTGCAAATACCCCTTTATCTGACCCACCTTTGCATACTGAAGCTGAAACTTCCTCTCATTCCCATAATTTTCATCCCCATCACTTTCAGCATGACCTACGCCTTCTGCGTGTGGATGTGACCAAATTTGATGGCTCGGATCCCACTAGTTGGGTAACTCAAATGGAACAATATTTCTCTTTGTATGACATTACAGATGATTTCGCCAAACTCTGGTATGGTGTTCTTCATCTAGATCAAGAACTTTGGCAATGGTGGCAATGGCAAAAAACTTCCCGTCAAGGGTATGTTGCTTGGACACACTTTCTGTCAGAGCTTTATGAACAATTTGACACTGACACCAACCATTTAGGCCGTTTGACAACGTTGAAACAATCTAGAATAGTGGAAGATTTTATAGCTACTTTTGAGTGACTGGATTTTCGTACAGAGGTCATGTCTGATTCTTTTTTCCGAGAATGTTTTATCAGTGGCCTCAAGGATGAGATTCGTTCCCATGTCCTCATGGATTGACCTTAGATTTGGGTGGAGGATACTAAAAGAGATAAGGAAGCACAACAGGTTGTCTCTTCTCAAAACTAGAAACCCTCCATTCCTCTCACTAAACCAGTAAATCCCACTCCTCCTTCTACTCCACTAAAGGTCCAAAAATTGACCAGGGCTGAAATGGTTGAACGCCAACTCAAAGGCCTTTGTTATAATTGTGATGAAAAATATTTTCTGGGACACAAGTGTAAGGAACAAAATCTTTTTATGGCCATCTCGGAGGATGTTTCGGAAGAGGAGATTGAAGCTCCCCTTGTGTCTGTGTCACTTGAACCCACTGACTTAACCCCTCCCTCAGACCCTCCCGAAGTAGAATCGGTCATTTCCCTAAATTCTCTCACTGGATTCTTTGCTCCCCAAACCCTCAAGCTAATTGGTTACATCAAGCATCGGAAGGTCATCATTCTTGTTGATAGTGGAAGTACCCATACTTTTATTCATCGCCGCATTGCCCAAGAAACTCATTTCTATATCGATGCAGTCGATAATTTCCATATCATGATTGCCAATGGAGGCTCCATGAAATGTGGAGGGTGTTGTGAAAATGTGTGTCTCCAAATTGGTGACTACCACTTGAAATATCATATGTTTGCTATCGACATGGGCAGTTTTGACATTGTGTTGGGTGCAGACTGGCTAAGGACTTTGGGTCCCATTCTCATGGAGTTTAAGGAATTAACCATGCAATTCGACCATGAGGGCCAACAATATAAGTTCCAAGGCATCATCGTTAGTTCCCTTGAGATCATTAGTTCCCATCGCATGGAAAAGCTGCTCAAAAAAGGTCATTCTGGCATTATTTCCCAATTCCATGCCATACAAGCAACTGAAACACCCTTTGAGCAGCGGGACCTCCAATCCATCCTCTCTAAACATCAAGTGGTATTTTCCACTCCCCAGGGACTCCCTTCTTCCTGTGGTGTTCATGATCATTCCATTCCCCTTTTCCCAGGAAGCCTTCCTCCCAATATCCATCCCTATAGTCACCCCTTTTCCCAAAAAAATGAAATTGAGAAAATGGTTCAAGAACTTCTTAACACGGGCATTATCCGTCCTAGTATGAGCCTCTACTCTTATCCTATGGTCATGGTCTTAAAGAAAGAAGGTTCTTGGTACATGTGTCCTGACTTCCGTGCCCTCAACAAAATCACCATTAAAGACAAATTTCCCATTCCTTTCATTGATGATCTCTTGGATGAATTGAGTGGCGCCCAATTCTTTACTAAACTTGATCTTCGTTCTACCACCAGATCCATATGAAAGAGGCAGAAATTCCTAAGACAACCTTTAGAACTCATGAGGGCCCTTATGAGTTTTTGGTCATGCCCTTTGGCTTGTGTAATTCCCCCTCCACCTTCCAAAGCTTCATGAATCATGTCTTTCGTCCCTTTCTCCCTCATTTTGTCTTAGTTTTCTTTGATGATATCCTCATCTATAGAAAAACCTAGACAAACCATCTTGCTCATGTGGATCAAGTTCTCCATCTACTCTCTTAGCACCAAATTTTCCTGAAACAATCTAAATGTGCTTTTGGCACCTCAGAATTCGAGTACTTGGTTCATCTTGTTGGCAAGGATGGCATCGGGGTGGATCTTAAAAAGATTGAAGCTATGCAAGACTGGATGCACCCAAAGAGTCTCAAAATATTGCATGGATTTCTAGGATAAACAGGTTATTATCGCAAGTTTGTTAAGAATTATGGAAAGATTGTGGCACCTCTTACTGCACTCCTTAAAAATAATTGTTTCACTTGGAATCTAGTAGCTTCTCAAGCTTTTCAAACCTTGAAGATGGCCATGTGCACCACTATAGTCCTAGCCCTTCCTGATTTCACAAAGACCTTTGTCCTAGAATGTGATGCTTCAGGGAAAGGAATTGGCACTATCCTTATGCAAGAGGGTTGGCCTTTGGCCTTTACCAACAAACAACCGTCTGAAATAAATTTGGGCAAATCAATTTATGAAAAGGAAATGTTGGCTATTCTGCATGCCATTGATCTTTGGTGCCCTTATCTATTGGGGAAACGCTTCCAAATTAAGACAGATCATCAAAGCCTCAAGTATTTTACGGAGCAACACATTTCCTCCCCAGGGAAACAAAAATGGGTGACTAATATTTTTGGATATGATTATGAGATCATTTACAAGAAAGGAAAAGACAATGTGGTTGTAGATGCACTTTCCCGAAAATATGAAGATGAAGGGTCCCTTTTTTCTCTCTCCTTCATTGTACCAAATTGGCTCCAAGTCGTTCACCAGAAATGGCTACACGATCCCAAAAGTTTGCATCTTGTTGGAACAGGGGCAGATCCAGGGTTCAATGCTTCAACAATGCACCAACAAAACCCTAACTACCAACCCTTTTAGCAACACCTGTGAAGCAGATGAAGTCTCACTCGAGATAGAGGTAGGGGGCGTTGCAGGAATCAAGTGTCTACATCCAAGCTGGGACACATTACAACACTTAGAAAAGTGCTTAAACAATGATATACATTAGTTCTTGAATCTCATTCACATAACAAATTAAACCCTTATTATAGGTCAACGCAATAACAATAAATATCAAGTACTTTCAATCACTTACCACATAGCATTAATTCAAATATAGCATTCAATCATCCTTAAGCATTAAGAAACAACATCATATGCATTCATTATACATTATAACAACAAAACTAAGCATATAAATAGCATAAATCACATCGCACAAAGCACATCAAGAAACAAGATATATGTTGTTCACCCCAGTGTGGGGCTATGTCCACCAACTTCTTCTTCTTCTTTATTAGTCTTCAATCTTATTACATTCCTCTACTCCTATGCACAAATCCACAGAGCCAGCTTCGCACTGGACACGTGATCTACACACAGTGCACCAGATCGTCCTTCCCAAAACAAGGTCAAGGCACATAGCCAACTCCTTAATAGCACAAAGCCTTACTTTACACAACCAGATCACACCAAGCAACTTACAATCTCTTGCACTGATCCAAACATACTGTGCACATAGCCAACACTTCCTATTTCTTACATCGCTTAGCTACTTATTTATACATTTACAAAGAGGCCTAATCATGGGTAAACCCATGGGCCAACATTCCCTAACCCATTACATAAACCCTAGTAAACCCTTTTCTTGGTCCACAAGCCCGCAAAACAAGAGAGATCCTGCGATCTTAGCTCCGCCTAGGCGCTCCATCTTGGACTATCCTGACGAAGTCCCAAAAGTGGTCACACATGACCAATGTTTACTCAATACTTGGTCGAGGGCCAACATGCCCCCAACACTCACCTATGACTCATCTCGAGTCACTCAAATTTGGGCAACATTGCTTTGAAGTCCTCGAGCTTAGCTCGAGTTGCCTTGAATTTCTACTTCACTGGAGCCTCCTGCTCGACGAACTCTTGAATCACATGTTCTGTAACAGGCCCTTCCAAGCGTTGTTCCACTGTCGCAACCACTTGGATGGACCATCCTCAATCCCCATGAAGTAGTTATTGAGATGGTTGGTGGTGGTTAGACATCGTCTCCGCCATAATGGGAAAGTCCGGCAATGAATTAAAGACATGTCGATTCACCGATGAAACCGTCAGAAGATCGATCGCGTCTGCCATAAGTTGCACGACCATTCAAAGATTGCAGCTGCAAATTGTCATAAGCCATGCAGACGCAAAGCTTTTAATGCAACGTCTCGATTTTGTTGTTGTTGCTGTTTTGAGTATATGTAGGCGTTTTCTCCATTTTTGTATCTATCGATGGTAGAGCAAAGCTCCCGACTGTAAAGTTTTAACAACCATTCTGGTTTCTGGGTTATGCATCTATGTTTGAGATCTCTTGTTTTATGACAAAAAGTTTTTCTTTTCCTTCCATGTTTCGTTTCATACCAGAGAGTTCATAATCGAATGCTTCGCATGAATTAGCACAGTTATGTTATGATAAATGATTTGTTGTTGCATGACTGTCTTCTCTGGTTCCCTGCATTTGGGTATAAGATGATCTTGCCTTTGCTTCTTTCTCTTGCAGTCTATTACAAACTTGTTGTTTATAATAGTCCCCTGCACTCTTCACACACAAGTCTTCCTACCGCTCACCCTTTATTACAACCCATTGTTTGGAGTTTCTCTAAGACCTCACTCGCCCATGCATGCCTGGCCTAGTTTCAGAGTTGAGACGATATTGTTTTGAGTTCTCTTCCATTTGATCACCCCTTTAAACAAATCGTGACATTAAACTGATGGGTGTTAGGCTCAGCTCCTGCAAGCAATCCAGGAGTGACTTCTGATGCTAACATTTCTGGTGCCATTGTCGGGGATGAAGTTGAATATTTTCCCCGGGATTGAACGACAATGATCAACTGATTCTGAAGGTGCATTAGAAATCAGAACTTGAAGGTTTCTACTGTGCACCTGGTGACTCCATTTTGACGACTCCGCTGGGAGGAACCTGCTCTATCAACTGTGTCTTTCAGAGGCAGACACACGCGGTCTCATCCACATTTGCCTTTAGCTACACCGGAAGCTGACCCCGAAGCAGTGCGCAGAAAGGGAAAGAGCTCTGCAAAAGAAGTTTCCATCGCTGAAAAAGATAATCCACCATCCCCTTATGTGAGAACTCCTTTTCCACCTCCTCAGTTTCTTAATATACCTCCCTCAGAGGTTTCTCGTTTCTTGAATTTTGGGAGTGTTCCTGCTGAGTTTTCCCCTCCTGGTCTGGGATTGGAGGGAGAAATCCTTGTCACTCCTCTCTCCTCTGAAGCTGTTCCTTGGTGTAGACCCGGAACTACAGAAGATTTCCCCACTCCTGCACAAAGAGGAGCACCTGCCGACGTGAGCTCATTGGCCTTCTCCCTGAACCCTCTCTTGTTTCCCACTCCGCTCCAAGACTCGTTCTCAGTAGCCCCTTCACGAACTCCTTCTCCTCCAAGTTCCCCTGCACCTAATATCCCTATGGCTGGTGCCAATCCCCCTCCGAATAGAATGGATGCCACAGTCGCTGCTAGATATGCTCCTTTAATCCTACCCCATCCTATGAATCCTCTCCCCGCTGGAGACTATTTGAAGTACATGCCCAAGTTCGTGGGAGATGGAGACATAACTACGGAAGAGCACTTGGCTGCTTTTTACAGTTATGCAGACAACCTAAACATTGAAAGTGAAGATGTCTGGATGAGAGTCTTCATCCAGAGCCTGGATGGCGAGGTTAGGAAATGGTTTAGAGGACTAGCCCCCGGATCTGTTGCTGGAATTGAAGCCCTGGATAGTGTTTTCCTGAGGCAGTGGGGAGATAGGAAGGATTATATGTATTACATGACGGAGTTTGGGGCTCTGAAGAAAATGGAAGGAGAGTCAGTCTCTGACTTCTCCAAAAGGTTCAATAAAATGTATAACAAGATTCCTGTAGAGATAAAGCCCTCAGAAGCCTCTGCCCAAATTTCCTATGCTAGTGCGTTTGACCCCGATTTCTGTCTGCTATTGAGAGAAAGAAGAGCCACCTCCTTAGCTCAAATGCAAGATGCAGCTATAGAAGTGGAATCCAACATATTAGCAGCTGATAGACTGAGGAATAAGGCTGACGTAGACAGAAGAAAGGGAAAATCTGAAGCCCTGACTCCTGGCCCATCGTTGCCCCACACTCAAGTGGATGAACTGACCCAGATGATGAGGTTTTTGTCTGAAGAGATGGAGAGACTGAAGGTGGAAAGGAAGCAAATGAACAAAGGCCCACAGAGCATCGAGAGCAAAGGGGGTTTCAGAAGGCCAAATAATATTGCTCCCCCAACTATGCACAGAGAGAAGGGAAGAGACAGGGATGACCAAAGAATTCAGGCTCCCTTTCAGAACAATTTTGTGGCCGATGAAGAAGAAGGAGAAGCAGATGAGCTGGATCCTGAAATCCACTGCTTAGAACACACTCCTCCTTTTCCTCATCTCACTCAGGAAGCTTATGAGGAGTCTCTCATGAATAATCAGCTAAATGAACTGAGCAAGGGAGACAAGACTAGTGGCGGTCGAGGTAGGTATAACCTGAGGTCCGACAAAAAGACAGCAGTACCTGATGTTCTCGAGCCGTCTGCTAGAACAGAGAAGCCTGCCAATGAAGCAACATATAGTCACAGAGGTAAAAAGGATCAACCCCTCTCCCCCATTGTCCACCATCATGTTCCTGAAATAAGAGAAATTCCGAAGCTTACATCTTCTTTTAATTTCGAGCATGAGATTCAAAAGATCAGAATCCCTGTGCCCCTCACCGAGCTAATCAGACATGAAGAATTTAAAAAACGTTTCTTTGAACTTTTGAAATTTGAAGCCTCATGTCCTTCCACAGACTTCATAAACCTCCAAGATGAAAAGCCAACAGTTGTCCTAGGACCCATGGTAGAAGATAGAGATGACTCATCCCCCCCTTTCTACACATCCTTGAAAATACATGATAAAGTGCCGCACAACTGCTTAATGGATTCAGGGGCCTCTCACAACCTCATGCCCAAAATTGTCATGGAAGAGCTAGGACTAGAAGTCACCCGAGCCTATCATGACCTCTATTCTTTTGACTCTAGAAGAGTTTAGTGTTTGGGAGTCATCAAAGACCTAGTAGTTTCCTTGTTTCAGTTGCCCATGAAGAGTATGGTCATGGATATTGTGGTAGTTGATGTTCCCCCCAAGTTTGGCATGTTGTTGTCAAGATCTTGGATTAAGAGACTTGGAGGGACGTTACAGATGGATCTCACATATGCCACCATTCCAGTCTTTGGAGGGGAACATAGGAGATTGTGCAGAGAAGCCCAACTAGCCTACATAGTCAGTGACGAAGTGAACCCCACTAATCACCCCATCTTTGCACTTGACACTGACTTAGGGTCTAGTTTATTACAGGCCACTAAGACTCCCGAGGCCCCTTTGCAGATCAGAAAACAACCCATTCTCGATCAGGAGATGTCTCCTCCAACCACCTCTGTTTGGAAGATGTTCTTTGATGGAGCTTCTTCCAGTATGGGTGCAGGTGTCGGGGTAGTACTCGTGTCCCCTTGTCAAGAGACCATATCCCTATCATACAAGCTAGAATTCGAAGTCACCAACAATGTGGCAGAGTATGAAGCTCTTGTTCTGGGTATAAGGGTTGCATAGGAGATGGGAATAAGGGAGATGGCTGTGTTTGGAGATGCAGAATTGATTGTCCAATAGGTCAAAAACGTTTATCAGGCCAAGCATCCTCGACTCAAGAATTGCAGGAACATGGTATGGGACCTAGTTGATAATTTCTTCTTGGATTTTAACATCTCTTTCAGTCCAAGGGAAGGAAATCCTCCAGCCGACTTTTTAGCTTTCACAGCTAGTTTGCTTGAAGTTCCTGCGCTGCCCACTGTCAGATCCGATATTGAAATAAAATGCAGACCCTCTGTACCAGACAATGTCAAGCATTGGAAGGTATTTGAAGATGATTTAGAAATCGAAAAATTTCTCCAAGCTGTTGATGATTTTTCTGCATTGCACATTGACGAGGATCCTGACATTGAAGGGGAACCTGACCATCACCCTGGAGAATTTTTGGATAAAATTGTTGACCACCAGATTATTCAGCTACCAAGAAATCACATACCGAAAGGACTAATCCCATTAGAAAGGTTGTTTGATGGGAATGATGTGGCAGTAAAGGGTAGAGTTTTGGGTGATGAGGCTGACACAGCTGAGTGCAACATAGGCACACCATGGGAGCCCAAGTTGGTCAAGTTGTCAAGAAGTTTAACCGAGGAACAGAAGGCTGAATATACTAAGTTGCTGAAGGAGTTTGCTGATGTGTTCGCATGGACCTACGAAGACCTCAAAACATATGACACATCTTTCATTGAGCATAAGATCCCATTGAAAGAAGAGGCTAGGAAATTCAAGCAGAAGCTGAGACAGATAAATCCCATGCTGCTACCTGTCATGGAGAAAGAAGTGAAGAAGCTGCTAGATGCCCAAATTATTGTCCCCTTAAGATATTCTAACTGGGTTGCCAATTTGGTCTCAGTAAGAAAGAAAAGTGGCGAAATCAGACTCTGTGTTGATTTCAGAAACCTAAACAAGAGCTCAAGGAAAGACAATTATCCCCTGCCCAACATGGAGCACATACTGCAGAAGGTAACCGGTGCATCTAGGATATCCATGATCGATGGTTTCTCGGGTTACAATAAGATATCAGTCATGCCTGAGGACAGAGAAAAAACAGCCTTTACCACTCCGTGGGGCACATTCATGTATGCCAAGATGTATTTCGGGTTGATGAATGCAGGAGCCACATTCTAGCGAGCCATGGACATAGACTTTATCGGGAAGAAAGATAAGTTTGTGGTGATCTACCTAGATGACATAATAGTCTTCTCCAAGAGTGATAAAGAGCATCGCTACCACTTAAAGAGGGTTTTCCTGAAGTGTCGGAGATATGACCTATCTTTAAACCCCAAGAAATCGTTGTTTGCTATGCAGGAGGGAAAGCTATTAGGCCGTATAGTATCAGCAGAAGGGGTGAGAATTGATCCTAGCAGGGTAGAAGCAATTCAGGCCCTGTCACTCCCCAGGTCTAAAAAAGAGGTTCAGACATTTTTGGGGAGGATTAATTTCTTGAGGAGATTCGTCTCAAATTTTTCCGAATTGGTAAAACACATCACGACCATGCTTAGAAAGGGAAATGAAGTAAAATGGACCTCTGAACCCAGAGAATCTTTTGTCCAAATAAAGAAGGCGTTGACTGAAGCACCTGTGCTAATCAGTCCCGATTATTCCAAAGATTTTCTGATATTTTCTTTTTCTTCTCGTGATACAGTAACGATAGTTCTGTTGCAGAAAAATGATTGAGGGCAAGAGCAACCTATTTCTTTCTACAAAAAGGCATTGAGAGACGCAGAACTCCGGTACGAGATCATGGAGAAGCAGGCCTATACCCTAGTGAAGGCCCTTAAGGATTTCAGAGTCTATGTCTTGCATTCAAAGATCACTGTATATGTCCCTTCAACCTCAGTGAAGGACATTCTTATACAGCCTGACATAGATGGGAGGAGAGGAAAATGGATCGCCAAGATCCTAGAATTTGATCTGGAGATTAAGCCCACCAAGTTGATAAAGGGGCAGGGTTTGGCCAAGTTGCTGGCTGAATCCAACTGCAAGGCCTTGGGAATGAACTTCATCAATGAGCAAGTTGAGCCATCCAACGAGCAGTTCCAGGGTGCCCTATCACTAGCATCATGCCCTTGGTACAAGGATATCTTGTATTTTCTGCAAGAATTAAAGCCCCCTGATGGATTGGGAAAAAATAAGGCCAGGGCCTTAAAGCTCAAAGCGGTCAGATATTGCCTCATTGACCAAGCCTTGTATTGGAAAGACCCTCTTGGGGTATTACTAAGGTGTCTGGACCCGCAACAAGCCCAGAAGGTTATGTTTGATTTCCATAGCGGTCTCTGTGGAGGTCATCATTTTTGGAAGACCACAGCTCATAAGATCCTCCGAGCTGGGTATTATTGGCCCACATTGTTTCCTGATGTCTGCAAAGAAATCAGAGCATGCATCAAATGCAAGAAGTTCTCAGGAAAGAATCAACTCAAATCTCTCCCATTAAAGCCTATAGTAGTTTCAGCACCCTTTCAGCAGTGGGGGTTGGACTTTATCGGGGAAATTCATCCTCCCTCAAGTGGCCAGCACAGATGGATTCTGACTGCAACTGACTATTTCACCAAATGGATAGAAGCTGTCCCTACTAGAAGCACTTCTCACAAAGTAATTATCAGCTTCCTGGAAGATATCATAGCTAGGTTTGGATGCCCTAGAAAAATCATCATCGACAATGCCTCCCCATTTCGGTCTGAGCCTCTGGTCAAGTTCTATGAACAGTTCGAGATTTCACTGCTTCACTCTACTCCTTATTATCCTCAAGGAAACGGACTGGCAGAATCCTCCAATAAAAGTCTGATCAAGCTCATTAAGAATCTACTGGAGGACAGTAAAAGGGCATGGGACTCAAAGCTCAAATTTTCTCTCTGGGCTGATCGGGTGACAACCAAGAAATCCCTGGGCATCTCTCCTTTCCAACTTTTTTATGGAATAGAGGTCGTTTTCACCACTCAGCTCGCCTTATCCGTGGCCAATTTACTCCAGGACTTTGAAGGAGAACCCAATCACGTGATCAAAAGGATTCATCAGATGGTGGAAGTGCAGCAGATCAGAGAACAAGTCATGAATAGGGCCTACCATCATCAGCATAAAATCAAGCAGGCTTTTGACAGGAAGAGAAAAAAGAAAGAATTCGAGCAGGGTGATCTGGTGCTCAAATGGGATGCACCCAGGCAGGAAAAGGGAAAACACAGTAAATTTGATGCCCTCTGTTTCGGTCCTTTCAAGATCCTTGAAGTATTTTCAAACAACACTTATAGGTTGCAGGATCTGGAAGGAAAAGAAGTTTTCAATGGCCCAGTAAATGGGCATTTCTTAAAAAAATGTTTTCTGTGAGCCGCAGTTGTCTCTTTTTGTTTTGTTTTGTAAATATTGTTTTTGTTTTCAGCCTAATAAATGACTCCATAGCCCAACAACAAAGGCACTGAATCTGCAAAAAAATTCTTAGAGCATCACAGGGACGACTCTATCCCCCATGGAGCCAAATGTTAGCGATATTTCTTGTAAGGGGGTCAGAATGCAAAAGTATGGGTTAAAAACCCACTTGTCCTAAGTTTTGAATGCTAATGTGCCCATGGTGAGCGATAAGAAAGTCCGAGCAGCAGCGATTCGCACGCCCGGATCAACGACGTGAATGGGATTCCGGACCCCCCCCGCCTTTCTACCTTTAAGCGGAGGGGGGCGGTTCAGAATTGGGGGTGCATCTCTTCAATGGTCCCGATCGGAGTGCCGGGATCAATGGCGATAAAGGAAATTCTGGACCCCCCCCCCGCCTTTCTACCTTTAAGCGGAGGGGGGGGGTCTAGAATTAGGCGTGCAAGTTTTAGACGGCCAAGATCAGCGTGCCCGGATCAACGACGCTTGGAAAATCCCGTCCTTCTCAGCTGATCTATGTTTAGCGAACGTGGGCCCTTCTCTCGTCGTGTCATCTTCCAGAGCCACCTTTCCCCCTACTGCCGAGTGTCATCTGTCCTTCTCCACTTTTATTCCAGGTGGCTCTTTCCTCATCTCATCATCCACTCACCATCTGCCATGTGTCTCCCCTGTAACCTCTCTCGCCCCCTCATCTCTTTAGGCCTCGCCCTCATAGCTTTGGTGCCACTGTTCCCATCATGCACCCCATTCTCCATGCTGGCCTCCATGTCTATTCATCAGGTCGCTCATCTAATCCAGGTGGCAGCATGAAGGACCTTCCACGTCCCCAAGGTGCCGAGTTGGCCGGACCATCCTCAATCCCCACGAAGTAGTTATTGAGACGGTTGGTGGTGGTTAGACATCGTCTCCGCCATAATGGGAAAGTCCGGAAATGAATTAAAGACACGTCGATTCGCCGATGAAACCGTTAGAATATTGATCACGTCTGCCATAAGTTGCACGACCATTCAAAGATTGCAGCTGCAGATTGTCAGAAGCCATGCAGACGCAAAGCTTTTAATCCAATGTCTCGATTTTGTTGTTGTTGCTGTTTTGAGTATATGTAGGCGTTTTCGCCATTTTTGTATCTATCGATGGTAGAGCGAATCTCCCGACTGTAAATTTTTAACAACCATTCTGTTTTCTGGGTTATGCATCTGTGTTTGAGATTTCTTGTTTTATGACAAACAATTTTCCTTTTCCTTCCATGTTTCGTCTCATACCAGAGAGTTCATAATCGAATGCTTCACATGAATTAGCACAGTTATGTTATGATAAATGATTTGTTGTTGCATGACTGTCTTCTCTGGTTCCCTGCATTTGGGTATAAGATGATCTTGCCTTTGCTTCTTTCTCTCGCAGTCTATTACAAACCTATTGTTTATAATAGTCCCCTGCACTCTTCACACACAAGTCTTCCTACCGCTCACCCTTTATTACAACCCACTGTTTGGAGTTTCTCTAAGACCTCACTCACCCATGCATGCCTGGCCTAGTTTCAGAGTTGAGACGATATTGTTCTGAGTTCTCTTCCATTTGATCACCCCTTTAAAAAAATCATGACATTAAACTGATGGGTGTCAAGCTCAGCTCCTGCAAGCAATCCAGGAGTGACTTCTGATGCTAACATTTTTGGCGCTGTTGCTGGGGACGAAGTTGAATATTTTCCCCGAGATTGAACGACAACGATCAAATGATTCTGAAGGTGCATCAGAAATCAGAACTTGAAGGTTGCTACTGTGCACCTGGCGACTCCATTGTGACGACTCCGCTGGGAGGAACCTGCTCTATCAACTGTGGCTTTTAGAGGCAGACACACGTGGTCTCATCCACACTTGCCTTTAGCTACACCGGAAGCTTACCCCGAAGCAGTGCGCAGAAAGGGAAAGAGCTCTGCAAAAGAAGTTTCCATCGCTGTAACAGGTAATACACCATCCCCTTCTGTGAGAATTCCTTTTCCACCTCCTCAGTTTCTTAATAGACCTCCCTCATAGGTTTCTCGTTTCTTGAATTTTGGGAGTGTTCCTGCTGAGTTTTCCCCTTCTGGTCTGGGATTGGAGGGAGAAATCCTTGTCACTCCTCTCTCCTCTAAAGTTGTTCCTTGGCGTAGACCCGGAACTACAGAAGATTTCCCCACTCCTGCACGAAGAGGAGCACCTGCCGACGTGAGCTCATTGGCCTTCTCCTTGAACCCTCTCTTATTTCCCACTCTGCTCCGAGACTCGTTCCTAGTAGCCCCTTCACGAACTCCTTCTCCTCCAAGTTCCCCTACACCTAATATCCCTATGGATGGTGCCAATCCCCCTCCGAATAGAATGGAAACCATAGTCGCTGCTAGATATGCTCCTTTAATCCTACCCCATCCTATGAATCCTCTCCCTACTGGAGACTATTTGAAGTACATGCCCAAGTTCGCGGGAGAAGGAGACATAACTGCGGAAGAGCACTTGGCTGCTTTTTACAGTTATGCAGACAACCTAAACATTGAAAGTGAAGATGTCTGGATGAGAGTCTTCGTCCAGAGCCTGGATGGCAAGGTTAGGAAATGGTTTAGAGGATTGGCCCCCGGATCTGTTGCTGGAATTGAAGCCCTGGATAGTGTTTTCCTGAGGCAGTGGGGAGATAGGAAGGATTATATGTATTACATGACGGAGTTTGGGGCTCTAAAGAAAATGGAAGGAGAGTCGGTCTTTGACTTCTCCAAAAGGTTCAATAAAATGTATAACAAGATTCCTGCAGAGATAAAGCCCTCAGAAGACTCTGCCCAAATTTCCTATGCTAGTGCGTTTGACCCCGATTTATGTCTGCTATTGAGAGAAAGAAGAGCCACCTCCTTAGCTCAAATGAAAGATGCAGCTATAGAAGTGGAATCCAACATATTAGCAGCTGATAGACTGAGGAATAAGGCTGACGCAGACAGAAGAAAGGGAAAATATGAAGCCTTGACTCCTGGCCCATCGTTGCCCCACACTCAAGTGGATGAACTGACCCAGATGATGAGGTTTATGTCTGAAGAGATGGAGAGACTGAAGGTGGAAAGGAAGGAAATGAGCAAAGGCCCATAGAGCACTGAGAGCAAAGGGGGTTTCAGAAGGCCAAATAATATTGCTCCCCCAACTATGTACAGAGAGAAGGGAAGAGACAGGGACAACCAAAGAATTCAGGCTCCCTTTCAGAACAATTTTGTGGCCGATGAAGAAGAAGGAGAAGCAGACGAGATGGATCCTGAAATCCACTGCTTAAAACACACTCCTCCTTTTCCTCATCTCACTCAGGAAGCTTATGAGGAGTCTCTCATGAATAATCAGCTAAATGAACTGAGCAAGGGAGACAAGACTAGTGGAGGCCGAGGCAGGTATAACCTGAGGTCCGACAAAAAGACAACAGTACCTGATGTTCTCGAGCCGTCCGATAGAACAGAGAAGCCTGCCAATGAAGCAACATATAGTCACAGAGGTAAAAAGGCTCAACCCCTCTCCTCCATTGTCCACCATCATGTTCCTGAAATAAGAGAAATTCCGAAGCTTACATCTTCTTTTAATTTCGAGCATGAGATTCAAAATATCAGAATCCCTGTGCACCTCACCGAGCTAATCAGACATGAAGAATTTAAAAAGCGTTTCTCTGAACTTTTGAAATCTGAAGCCTCATGTCCTTCCACAGACTTCATAAACCTCCAAGATGAAAATCTAGCAGTTGTCCTAGGACCCATCGTAGAAGATAGAGATGACTCATCCCCCCCTTTCTACACATCCTTGAACATACATGATAAAGTGCTGCACAACTGCTTAATGGATTCAGGGGCCTCTCACAACCTCATGCCCAAAACCGTCATGGAAGAGCTAGGACTAGAAATCACCCGAGCCTATCATGACCTCTATTCTTTTGACTATAGAAGAGTTCAGTGTTTGGGAGTCATCAAAGACCTGGTAGTTTCCTTGTTTCAGTTGCCCATGAAGAGTATGGTCATGGATATTGTGGTAGATGATGTTCCCCCCAAGTTTGGCATGTTGTTGTCAAGATCTTGGATTAAGAGACTTGAAGGGACGTTACAGATGGATCTCACATATGCCACCATTCCAGTCTTTGGAGGGGAACATAGGAGATTGTACAGAGAAGCCCAGCTAGCCTACATAGTCAGTGACGAAGCGAACCCCACTAATCACCCCATCTTTTCACTTGACACTGACTTAGGGTCTAGTTTGTTACAGGTCACTAAGACTCTTGAGGCCCCTTTGCAGATCAGAAAACAACCCATTCTCGATCAGGAGATGTCTCCTCCAACCACCTCTATTTGGAAGATGTTCTTTGATGGAGATTCTTCCAGTATGGGTGCAGGTGCCGAGGTAGTACTCGTGTCCCCTTGTCAAAAGACCATATCCCTGTCATACAAGCTAGAATTCGAAGTCACCAACAATGTGGCAGAGTATGAAGCTCTTGTTCTGGGTATAAGGGTTGCACAGGAGATGGGAATAAGGGAGATGGATGTGTTTGAATATGCAGAATTGATTGTCCAACAGGTCAAAAACGTTTATCAGGCCAAGCATCCTCGACTCAAGAATTACAGGAACATGGTATGGGACCTAGTTGATAATTTCTTCTTGGCTTTTAACATCTCTTTCATTCCAAGGGAAGGAAATGCTCCAACCGACTTTTTAGCTTTCACAGCTAGTTTGCTTGAAGTTCCTGCGCTACCCACTGTCAGATCCGATATTGAAATAAAATACAGACCCTCTGTACCGGACCATGTCAAGCATTGGAAGGTATTTGAAGATGATTTAGAAATCGAAAAATTTCTCCAAGCTGTTGATGATTTTTCTGCATTGCACATTGACAAGGATCCTGACATTGAAGGGGAACCTGATCATCACCCTGGAGAATTTTTGGATAAAATTGCTGACCACCAGATTATTCAGCTACCAAGCAATCACATACCGAAAGGACTAATCCCATTAGAAAGGTTGTTCTATGGGAATGATGTGGCAGTAAAGGGTAGAGTTTCGAGTGACGAGGCTGACACAACTGAGTGCAACATAGGCACACCAGGAGAGCCCAAGTTGGTCAAGTTGTCAAGGAGTTTGACCGAGGAACAGAAGGACGAATATACTAAGTTGCTGAAGGAGTTTGCTGATGTGTTCGCATGGACCTACGAAGACCTCAAAACATATGACACATCTGTCATTGAGCACAAGATCCCATTGAAAGAAGAGGCTAGGCCATTCAAGCAGAAGTTGAGACAGATAAATCCCATGCTGCTACCTGTCATGGAGAAAGAAGTGAAGAAGCTGCTAGATGCCCAAATTATTGTCCCCTTAAGATATTCTAACTAGGTTGACAATTTGGTCCTAGTAAGAAAGAAAAGTGGCGAAATCAGACTCTGTGTTGATTTCAGAAACCTGAACAGGAGCTCAAGGAAAGACAATTATCCCCTGCCTAACATGGAGCACATACTGCAGAAGGTAACCAATGCATCTAGGATATCCATGATCGATGGTTTCTCGGGTTACAATAAGATATCAGTCATGCATGAGGACAGAGAAAAAACAACCTTTACCACTCCGTGGGGCACATTCATGTATGCCAAGATGCCTTTCGGGTTGATGAATGCAGTAGCCACATTCCAGCGAGCCATGGACATATCCTTTATCGGGGAGAAAGATAAGTTTGTGGTGATCTACCTAGATGAAATAACAATCTTCTCCAAGACTGATAAAGAGCACCGCTGCCACTTAAAGAGGGTTTTCCTGAAGTGTCGGAGATATGGTTCGATTTCTATAGAGATGCTCTTAGAACTGACTCTAGGAAATAATCCAGTTGTTGTTGTTTCATCATCTATTGTTACAGTGTTTGTTGTTACAACAAATGTTGTTACAGCTGAATCACTCTAATTGTCAGCAGTTTCTGAGAACATTTCTGAGTTCATTTCTTCCTGGGCCATAGGGTCAAAGACTTTGATCAATTGGTGGTGTGTGTGTTGTGTAACAACAGAGGGGTCACAAATAAAATAGTTGATTAATTCATCCTCTGTCTTGTCCTTGAAACTCAGGGCCTTTCCTATAGTTATCATAGGCAGAGCACTTTCACCCTCACCGTCCATCCATAGAGAGTTTTCAGGTTTTGCACTAGGTGTAGCATGAGGATACAGGGTAAGTTTTTTTGTGTCATAACCACCCGAGATGTTCATAGAACCAGATCAACAACCTATGAAGGTGTCAGCTGTTGCTAACCATGGTTGTCCTAGAATTAGAGGATGGCCTCCCAGATTGGATTTGGGTTGCAAAATGACAAAATCAGCTGGATATTCCCATGAGTCTACTGAAATAACTAAATCAATGATTACTCCTTTTGGTATGATGGTAGAGTGATCAACTAATTCTAGAACAGTAGGATTAGGTCGTATTTCTGTTCCAAGTCATAGAAACTGTGTATTTTCTATTGGCATAATGTTAATTGTTGCCCCTAAATCAACTAGTACATGTGTAATAGATGTCTGCCCAATTTTAACTATGACTATTGGGTTTCCTGGGTTTCCATATTTAATAGGTGGAGTTTTACCTAACATTATCTCAGACAAATCCCCCACTATATGCACTGTGAGGGGATCTTTAGGTTTTCGTCCATGTTTTCTGATACAAAGGTCCCTCACAGTCTTGGCATAAATAGGGACATCCCTTATTGCTTGCAATAGTGGAATATTAACGTGCAGATTTTGCAATTCTCCAAGGAGATTGAAAGATGGTAATTCCACAGGCTTGGTAATTTACAGTCTTTCATGGAATGGTGGGTCTACTGATTCTAGAATGGGTTGTTCAATTTATTCTGTATTAGCAGATGGTCTCTCCCCTGATTCCTTATCTGATTCTGAAGATGGAGCATCTTCAACTATTTGCTCAACTATTCTCCCTGATCTTAAGTTTATTTCATCACAAGGCATAGGAGTAATAGATAAGGCTCGCACATTATGTATGTCTATGTTCTAAATGGCCTTATTATTTGGGTTTGGGTTAGGTTTCATAGGCATCTGAGGTCGTAAGGGAGGATTTTTTGGTGATTTATTGGGAGGAAATTGCAGCTGTTGCTGCTGGTATGGGGGTTGGAACAATTGTTGAAATAAGTTTGGTTGGTGTTGGCTTTGATAACTGAGTTGTTGTTGATGACCTCTCCCGTATGGGTGCCACTGCCCATAGTGATTCTTTTGTTGGGGCATAGGTAACCATGCATTGGGATCCTGATAAGAGGGTGGAATTTGATTTGGAGGGGGGGCATTCGACTGGCCATATAGTATCTGATTGTTCCAATAATTAAATGTTGGAGGAGAGAATTGAGAATTCATACCTTGACCTCTTGGCTGCCATTGTCTCCTTTGTGTGATCAGATAGATAGCCTCTGCTTCCTCATTAGTTTCCTTCATTGATGCTTTTACACCTGGTAGAGAAGGACAATGGTTAGTGGCATGGTCTAATTCACAAATAAGGCATACCTAGACACTGTTCAGTGGGCACTCCCATGGTGGATGTTTCTTCCTGCATTTTGGACAGAAAATGCATAATAATTGTTCTGGTTATGCTTGTTTCTATTTGACATGCAAAGTATCTATTTGTGAGGAAAAACAGTTAATCATCTCTATTTTGAAACTTTCTAATAGATTACCTGTTTCTTCTCTTGTTGCTCCTCCATTGGATGATTTATGTACCCTTGAAAAAGTGGTATCCTTGGTAACTGGCTTATTCCTTGTAGATCCTCGAGAAAATCTTTTGCAAAGATCTACAATGTCCTCATAGGATTCCTTAGATATATCTCCCTTGCCAAGCATATTCAACATATCTAAATAATCTTCTCTAACTCCTTTTAGAAAAATGGTTTTCAGAATGTCCTTACTCACATCTGGATGGCCAGACCGTTGTAGATTGTATTAGAGTCACTCCACAAAGTCTTCAAGGGTCTCATCCTCCTTCTGTGACATTTTGAATAGTTCCTCTCTTCGTTCCCTTGTTCGACAATAGTCTTGGTATTTGTGTAGGAAAAGATGCCTCATTTGTATTCATGTTGAAATTTTTTCCCCTCCAAGGCTCATGAACCATCTTAACACATTTCCTTTTAATGTGGCTAGAAATAGTTTAAGCTTCTGCATAGTGGTAGTGTAGTCATAGCTTCTACACAAAATGTCAAATTCAAATAGAAACTCATCCAGATCTTCAGTATATAATCCATGAAAATTTGGGAGAGCTGAGATAGGTATGTTTTTCATAAGAGCCATCCCTCGTGTGGGAACATTAGAAATAGGAAAAACCAGGGTAGAGATAGTGTTTTCATTTTTTACCTGATCCTCGTTGTTCTGTGGATTCTCTTGGTAGAGCTCTTCTTCATTATCCCCTTGATTCTACATATGTTCTCTCTCCCTCCACTCAATATGAACAACATCCCACTCTTCCTTAGTGATTATCCGACCGTTGATCTGATAAACAACTTCTTCTAGGTTTTCTCAGTTCCAGGCTATACTGCCTTGATCCTCAATGTTCTCAAATGTTGCTTGCTAACTTGTTGGTGAAAAATGTTCAGTTTCGATTTCAGCTTCAACTTCATCCCTTGATTAGAAAGATGTTTCTAGAGGGGGTGTTTCTATTGATTGCGGATCACGTCCTCTTGGAGGATTTGCACGATGAAAAATGTATCCTGAAGATGAATCTGCTCTGGCTATAATCTCATCAACAATGGTCTATCTTCCCAGTATGTTAGGATTTCTTCCTCCACGCCCTATGGTGCCTGTAATGTTAGTATTTTGGGGGGTTCGTTCTCGCGTTTGGTGATTCATGCAGACTATTCATTCCTAAATATAAAACTAGTGTGCTTACCAAAATATACAATTATCTTCCTCGACAACGGCACCAAAATTTTGGGCACTTTAATTGTCTAATTGAATGGAATATCAAAGTGTTCAATATAAATTGTCAACCCGGGGAAGTTTGTTATTTCAAGATAATTCTGCACAGTCTATGCTAGATTATGAAAGCATCTCTAATCTAATTATAGCAGGGAAGTTATTTTTTTAACAAAACAAACAAACATTATCGCTAACACAATTGTGCTGATACAGTTGGAGTGCTACAGACTTAAAATCATAATTACAATCTAACTTAATGAATATACAAAAACCATGAATTTCCTACCTTAATCTAACTTTCTAATTTACTTTTGCAGGAATAAATTCTATACTATTGCGGAAGGGAAATCTACTTATTGCAAGAAGGTACTTCACACTTTTAATTCTCCAAAACAAGATTTTAACCTAATGCAGAAAAAGGAAAAGTAGTTCTCCAACCATGTTCAGCAACTGACTTCTAATTCTCATGAGACAAGTTTATGTGCATTTACCAAGAAGGAACTAAACTGTAACAACAGTTGTATTAAAAAATATCTAATAGTTAAACCATTTGCAATGAAAATGACTAAATCTAGAATTCGAAATAGAGGGGAATCGTTGATGAAGGTGGGCCCTTTCCTTCTCATTGAATCCACTCAAGATATAGGTTACAGTCTGCTAAAGAAATTCAATCCANATTTAATTGCCAAAAATATGTCTGTGTACAATAATCACTACTTTCTTTAGTTCAAGGAAAAATACTAACAACCCTTTACATTACAAAAGCTCTGTTATTTAAAGTCAAAGTCGTTCAGTGTTCAAAAAAAGATCAGTCTTGAGAATCCTCGATTCTCAGGCTGTTCGTTAGATATCATTAATAGAAAATCTTAAATTCTCCTTCATCAACATCATGAGCCAACATTCTAATCAACAGGTGTTGCAGCAGTCATATCACAACAGGACTAGTGGCATTTGTTGTAACAACTTCTGAGATTAACAAGCTTCTATCGTAGTAGTTGTGTAACAACTTCTAGGATTGATGGGAATCCGTTGCAGAAGTCATGTAATAACTTCCAGGATTGGCGCATAGCTATAACAACAACGAGTTTCTCGAAGTGGGCTGTTCTAACATTTTGATCATTAGTTAAATCATTTCATGGGTAAAATATGTGAGCGTTATCAATCAAACATGCTAAGTAAATGAAAATATAAAAGAAAGATGAATAGTTCATACCTTTGGAAAAAGGGTCTTGGTGCTCATTATAATAGTCATTTAGCTTAGGAATGAGAAGGTTGAATGATCAAAAGGTGTAGTGAAAAAGGGACATTTCAGGGTCCTAACAATCATGTTCTCCCTTTGTCAAGAACACATGTGTCCATGTCATCACAGTAATGCATCTAATCTTGGATCATCTGATCAAAATCTTCATTCGCGTATTTTTTTGGGAATTGAGGCCTTATATGTTGATCACCCTAGTCTCTATGTTCCCTCTTCCTGATCTGCAGGACCGAACCCCTTCTAAAGTTTTGAGTTCTGGGTTGGAAATCATTTTTTTCTCGGTTGGCGGGCTTGTTTTCCATGGACATCCTTTCCATCATCTTCTCCATAGTCTTCATCATTAAGTCGAACTTGTCATCCGACGATCGAGAAGTCGAGGGTTGCATATATCCTTGGGGATTCTTTTTGTTTCTGTTGAAGTTTTGTTCTATGTTCCCTGACGCCATCAGATTTACTTTGACTTCGATTGCGTCACTCATCATGGTGCCTACATTAGTAGATCTTCTTTCCCTCAGAATAAAGGAGAAATTGTTGTCAAAAGAGTTGACGTATTGAAGTTGTGCAGCTCTGGTGATGTAGACCCCATATCCCTCCTCAGGGCTACACGACCTCGCGGTCAGGATCTTCTGGTTTGGGAGCTGAAATGGCTCTTCTGGTTCCAAACTGGAACCCTTTGAAACGAACACACGGGTACCTCACTAATGCTCTGTTGGATTTTCCAAGTGCCAAGCATGAGCTCCCACGACACACGAACAAGAATCATGACCTTGTACTAAGCCAAAAAAGGCACTTATCGGGGACCATAATTTCACAAGTCAAGCGTCCTGTCCCTTCATTCTTCGAACCCTCGATGGCCAAAATGCTGAAATGTCCTAGCACCGGTTTCTTCGGGTTTTCTCGTTTCACGAAATACGAATGCAAGGGATATCTCTGCTCTTTGGGATCCTTGGTTGCTGAAATGTTGAAAATGTCTCGGTGCCTATTCTTTCGAGATTTTGTGTTTTGTGAAACCTAGGTGCAAGGGATATCTCTGCTCCTTGGAAATCCCAGTTGTCGAAGTACCGAAATGTCCTGGCGTTCATTCTTTCGGGGTTTCGAGATTCGGGGAATTGCGATGCAAGGGTC
The DNA here is from genome assembly GCA_010110895.2 of Picea sitchensis. NCBI lineage: Eukaryota > Viridiplantae > Streptophyta > Pinopsida > Pinales > Pinaceae > Picea > Picea sitchensis. The sequence continues at coordinate 181,502 of SNQJ01S0013209.1, read as the reverse complement.
CCACTCCCCTGTATTTTGAATTCCCGGTTGCTAAAATACCGAAATGCCTTGATGCAAGGATCCCACTCCTCTATCTTTCGAGTTCCCGGTTGTCGAAATACCAAAATGCCAAAACGCCGAAAACTCGAGGTGCTTGATCAATGGCTCACAATGCCCTCCAGCTTTACGATCATATCTCTTCCCTGCCACTGACCTCCTTGCAACTCCACTTGATCCAACAACTTGTGGTATTTCGTGACTCTCCTTGAGAGTTCTCCACCATCCATTCATATCTTCGAGATCTTCTCTTCGAGATCTACACTGTGTTAAAGTCTATGCTCCTACGTCAAATTGGATGGTTCGCGGGGTTCTCCACTGCGATCCAACGATCGACGACATTCTTCCTCCTGAGATTTTACTCATGTTAGACTTAGAAGGTTTTCTAAGTCTTCGAAGACTCGATCTTCATTCCTTCCAGGGAATGAGTTCCTGGATTTCGATAACACTTTCTGAAGCGTTATCCCTCCTGAACTTTGCCCTGTGTAGGCCTCGGATTCCCACACAATCCTTGCGTCTAAGGGATTCTGATAGCTTGATTCCAAGGGGTTTCTCACAGAGAGATTCCTCCCGATCACCTGGTGTTCTCTGCTCACTCGATGCACACCTTGTAGATCTTTAATGAAGAAAAACAATTGAAACTGGAAAACTCATAGTTCCATCCACTTGTTCATGTAAACAAAAAATGACAGGGAAAATGCACATAGTCCACACACCATACACTTGGATCAATTTTCCATTATGTTATATTCACAAGTGCCCAATGGCTACAGAATACATTCAAAATTACAGTAACTCAAAACATTGAGATCTCCTGCTAACTCGCAGTTATCTCTTACAACTAAGTTCTCTCTGTATTCTAGCTCTCTCTAACTGGGTGTACAAACCTCTACATAACTCAAAAATGTTTCTAGGGTTTCCCCTGGCTACTTGCCTACTCGTCCTATGCTATCTTAGTTCAGTCACATTCCAAATCCATAGTGGAAACTCCTGCTCTGTTTACGATTTTCAAAACGTGCCTCAAAGGGTAAAATTCGGCACCGATTCAAGCATGCCTCCAAAGGTGAATTTTGGCACTGAGTGGAGGTGGATTCTGAAATCAGTTGTAACTTCCCACATTGAAGTTCTGGAAGAACTCTCATGTATTGAGTGGTCCTGCCTCTGTGCGCTTACCAATGATTCTCCTGCATCATACTCCCCTTGACAAAAATTCATGGACTCCTGTCCATGAGCTCCTCTACTGATTTTCCCTACTTCTGAATAGCAGCTTTGATTTCCCAAATGGAATCTTTGATTGGGCGTCCCTTCCATTTGACCAGTTACTCAAAATAAGTCTTCCTCCTGCTCTTCTTGTCAATCCTCTGATCAACAATTTTCTCCATCCGCGGCTTTTATGCCACAGGCATCTGTTTCTCCCACTGAACTTTTCCTTGAGATTTTGACCCTTCTGTTTCATATTTCCTGTAAGGGTATAGGTCTGAGACATTGAATATGGGTGAAATGCCCACACCATCTAGCAGCTTGATCTCATAGGCGTTTGCATCAAACTTCCTCAAGATCTTACAGGGTCCTATCTTCTTCATCTTCAATTTGTTATATGTTTCCCTAGGGAGCCCTTCCTTCCTGAGATGTGCTAAAACTTGATCTCCCACTTCAAATTGAAGTTCTTTGCAATGATGATCAGCTATGTGCTTGTATTTTTTATTAGAACTCTGTAATTGTTCTTTGATCCGACTATGGAGTCTTTGCATTTCAACAACAAAATCCTCTGCTCCAACGCTTCTGATCTCTCCCTGTTCCAAGTCCCTTAACTCAGACACTCCCCTGGGCTGTATTCCATAGAGTATTTGGAATGGGATCCTTCTAGTTCTTCTGTTCGGTGAGTCATTGTATGAAAATTCTGCTTGTGGCAGAATCTGATCCCACTGGTTATGGTGTTCAATAACCAGGCTTCTCAATAAGTTTCCCAAACTTCTATTTACCACCTTAGTCTACCCATCTGTCTAAGGGTGATAAGCTGAGATAAAGGACAAATTCATCCCCATCTTCTTCCACAACTTCCTCCAAAAGTGACCAACAAATTTTGTGTCTCTGTCTGAGACAATGCTCCTGGGTAGACCGTGAAGTCTCACCACTTCTCTGAAAAATAGATTTGCAACATGTGTTGCATCACTGGTCTTCTAGCATGGGATGAAATGTGCCATCTTTGAAAATCTATCCACCACCAAAAATATGGAATCGAATCCCCTTTTTTTTCTTGGCAATCCCAACACGAAATCCATGCTTATTGCATCCCAAGGCCTCTCTGGTATTGGTAATGGTTGATACAATCCATTGTTCTGTCTTTTCCCCTTTGCATGTTGACAGATCCTACATCTATTTACAAATTTTCTCACCTCTGTTATCATACCTAGCCAATAGTATGAATTTCTCAACTATTCAAATGTTTTATCATGGCTGAAATGTCCAGCCAATCCTCCACTATGCTTATCCTTCAAAATATTGTCCCTCATTGAGCATCTTGGTATGCACAATTGATTTCCTCTGAATAACAATCCTTCCTCAACCATATACTCTATCCACTGACTTCTATCTCTCAGTACAAGGCTTGTACATGCTTCATAGGCCTCCTTGAAATTAGTATCATCACAATACATATCCTTAAGGTGTTCAAACCCCAAGGTCTCCACCTGGAATTCTTGCAGAATTAACCATTTCCTGCTTAACACATTGACAACTTTGTTAGTATTCCCAGCAATATATTTTATGAAAAAAGTAAAATTTTGCATAAATTCAACCCATTTTGCATGCCTCTAATTCAGTTTTTCTTGTCGGGTTATGAATTGTAAAGCTTGGTTATCGTTGTACAAGACAAACTCTTGCGGGATAAGATAATGCCTCCATTTCTTCAAATCTTGAATTATGGCATAAAACTCCTTGTCGTATGGGGAGTATTTCCTATTAGTCTCATTTAGCTTCTCGCTGAAATAGGCAACAGGTCGATTGTCCTGACTTAGAACTGCTCCTATTGCAACTCCACTTGCATCACATATTACCTGAAATGTCTTTTCGAAATTCGGCAAGACCAGAATTGGTCATTCCATTATCTTCTCCTTTAGTATATTGAAGCTCCTTTCGGCCTCCTCTATCCATTTAAAAGACTTGTGTCGCTTCTTTACTGTATCCATCATGGGTGCAAAAATCCCACTGAAGTCTCTAATGAACTTTCTATAAAAAGTTGCTAAACCATGAAAGCTCCTTACCTCGAACATGCTCCTTGGTGACGACCACTCCTTGATCGCTTTCACCTTCTCTAGATCCATCTTCAATTCATTCGAAGATATCACAAAACCCAAGTAAATGAGCTATGTATTCATAAAAGAGAAATTCTTCAGATTGATCAACAACTTCTCCTGTTGTAGCCTCCTCATTACTAGCATTAGGTGTCTCAAATGTTCCTCTTTAATCTTGCTAAAAATCAGTATATTGTCGAGATATACAACCACAAACTTACCAATGAAATATTTTAGAATTTCATTCACCAGCCTCATAAAAGAGCTCGAGGCATTCGTTAAGCCAAATGGCATAATGACACACTCATATAGACCTTCATTCGTCTTAAAGGTTGTTTTCCACTCATCACCTTCTCTCATCCTGATTTGGTGATATCCACTTTTTAGATCTATCTTAGAAAATAAATTTTCTCCACTTAAGAAATCCATTAAGTCATCCATTCTCGGTAAAGGAAATCTGTACCTGATGGTGATCTTGTTGATGGCTCTCAAGTCTGTGCACATTCTCCATCCTTCATATTTCTTTGGGCTTAACATAGTTGGTATTGTGCGTGGGCTTAAGCTTTCTCTGACTAAGCCCTTATCCAACAACTCTTGGACTTGGTTCCTCACATCCTCATTCTCTTGAGGTGTTAATCTGTACACTACTTTGTTTAGCAGGCTTTCTCCTGGTATCAAGTTGATATGATGAATGATACTCCTGATGGGTGGCAATGAGTTTGGTAGCTCATCACCACTATATCAGTAAAATTATCCAGCAGCTCCTGAACTTCTTCAGGAAAATCATCCATTCATGTACTCGTAAGGATGACTCTGGGCTTCCTCACCACAATGAATTACATCTCCTGTTCTTCCTTGAATTCTTTCAGGAGTTCCTTCCCACTCATGAGAAGTATGCTTGTGCTGGCTTCCTCCTTCACTCTCTTCTCCTCCATTGGCAACAACATATGCATCCTACCATTCTTCTCCAATGTATATGTATTCTTCCTTCCATCATGAATGAAATTTCTGTCAAACTTCCATGGTCTTCCCAACAAAATATGTCATACATCCATGGGAATTACATCACATAGGATTTCATCTTTATATCCTCCTATTTTAATTTCAACCAGGCATTGTTTAGTGATCATTACCTGGTGTCCTTTTTGCAGCCATGAGACTTTGTATGGCTTTGGATGTGCAGTTTTCTTTAGCTCCAATTTCTCCACCATCTCTGTGGATACTAGGTTGTCAGTACTCCCACTTTCAATGATCACCTTGCACACTTTATCCTTAGTCTTGCAAGCTGTCCTGAAGAGACTATTTCTCTGCATTGGCTTTTCAATTTCTGCCTCTGGTTTTAAGAGAACTTTTCTCAACATCAGGGATGCTCCATCCTCTGCTCCTTCTGCTTCAACATCTCTTCATTGTGCTTCTGAAATGTGATCTTATCCTCCTTCATTCTTCTTCTTCTCGGGAGATTCCCAAGACATGTGCCCTATCTTTCCACAGTTATAGCACCTTACTCCTCCTCTGCCTCTTCCTCTAGAAGAGTTTCTTCCACCACTCTGTCTCCCTCGTGAACTTCCTCCTCGTTTCGAGTGATTGTGCGATTTCTCAGACTCGTCCTTAGATTGATGTGCTCTATCATGTTTAAATCCCTTACTTTTTCTTGGGATTGAGCCTTTACCTCTTCCTCCCTGGTTCTGTTTTCTGGCCAGCTTCTCCTCTGCCTTTAGCGCAAACTGATAAGAATCTTCCAAAGTCCTTACTGACATCATGCTAAGCTCATCCTGGATTTCATATCTCGAGCCATTTATATATCTGGCGACTCTTTCTTTGTCTCTCTCCCTTTTTCCAGTTTTGATGTTCAGTCAGTAGAACTCCTCGATGTACTCCTTGACCGACATCCCTTTTTCTCTCAGGTTTTGTAGCTTCCTGAACAGATTGATCTAGTAGTCTTTGGGTATGAATTTAGCCTTCATTTTGGCTACCATCCTGTCCCAACTTTTTATCCTCTGTTTTCCTTTACTTCTCCTCTCAGCCTCCAGTTCGTCCCACCACAGTGCTGCATGCCCTTTTAGTCGAGTGACTGCCTGATTTACCTTCTTTTCCTCATTGACATATTCATAGTCAAATTGTTTTTCCATGGACCTTATCCAGTCCAATAGTTATTCAGCATCTAGATTTCCCTCATACATGGGGACCTCTATCTTAGCTCTGCCTCCCAATCTGGCAACTGCTCTCAACAAGCGTTCTTCTACAACATCCTCTCCTGCAACTTTTTCAACCTCAACCTATTCACTTTATGCATCATTGACATCCCCAACATCAAGTGATCTTCTCTGTGTTGCTTCCATTGTTTCCAATCAGGTGCGAAGCTCTTGCATCTCCCTCTCTACAACACGGTTGGCTAAAGACGGATCTCATCTTCTTGGCGACATTATGTCAACTATCTATCACACATAGAGTACCGCTCTGAGTTCTCTGTCTCCTTCTTTCCCTCCTTCGCCTGAAGTCTACAGATGAAAAAATGATGCTCTGATACCACCTGATGCAGAACCCCTATCCCTCCTTAGGGCTGCGCGACCTCCCAGTCAGGATCTTCTGGTTTGGGAGCTGAAATGGCTCTTCTTGTTCCAAACTGGAACCCTTCAAAATGAACACATAGGTCCCTCACTAATGCTCGGTTGGATTTTCCAAGTGCCAAGCGTGAGCTCCCATGGCACACGACCAAGAGCCGTGACCTTGCGCCAAGCCAAAAAGGGCGCTCATCGGGGACCGAAACTTCAGAAGTTAAGCATCCCGTCCCTTCATTCTTTGAACCCCCGGTGGCCGAAATGCCAAAATGTCCCAACACTGGTTCCTTTGGATTTTCATGTTTCACAAAATATGAATGCAAGGGATATCTCTGCTCTTTGGGACCCCCGGTTGCCGAAATGCCAAAAATGTCTTGGCGCCTATTCTTTCGGGTTTTTGTGTTTCGCGAAACCTGGGTGCAAGGGATATCTCTACTCCTTAGAAATGTCAGTTGCTGAAGTACCGAAATGTCCTGGCATTCGTTCTTTCGGGGTTTCGTGATTCGGGGAATCGGGATGCAAGGGTCTTGCTCCCCTGTCTTTCGAATTCTCGGTTGTTGAAATACTAAAATGCCTTGGTGCTTGTTCTTTCAGGTTTTTGTGATTCGGGGAATTGTGATGCAAGGATCCCGCTCCTCTGTCTTTTGAGTTCCCGGTTGCAGAAATACCAAAATACCGAAATGCCAAAAACTCGAAGCGCTTGATCAATGGCTCACAACGCCCTCCAGCTCTATGGTCAGATCTCTTCCCCGCCACTGACCTCCTCACAACTCCACTTGATCCAACGGCTTGCGGTATTTCACGACTCTCCTCGAGAGTTCTCCACTGTCCGTTCAGATCTTCGAGATCTTTTCTCTGGGATCTACAGCGTGTTAAAGTCTGTGCTCCTACCTCAAATCGGATGGTCTATGGGGTTCTCCACTGTGATCCAATGCTCGATGGTGTTCTTCCTCCTGATATTTTACTCATGTTAGACTTGTAAGGTTTTCTAAGTCTTCAAAGACTCGGTCTTCGTTCCTTCCAGGGAATGAGTTCTTGGATTTTGATAACACTTTCCAAAGCGTTATCCCTCCTGAGCTTTGCCCTATGTAGGCCTTAGATTCCCGTGCACTCCTTGTGTCTAAGGGGTTCCTATAGCTCGGGTCCAAGGGGTTTCTCACAGAGATATTCCTCTCAATCTCCTGGTGTTCTCTCCTCACTCAATGCACACCTTGCAGAGCTTTAATGAAGAAAAACAATTGAAACTGGAAAACTCACAGTTCCATCCACTTGTTCATGTAAACAAAAAATGACAGGGAAAATGCACACAGTCCACACACCATACATTTGGATCAATTTTCTATTCTATTATATTCACAAGTGCCCAATGGCTACAAAATACATTCAAAATTACAGTAACTCAAAACATTGAGATCTCCTGCTAACTCGCAGTTCTCTCTTACAGATAAGATCTCTCTATATTCCAGTTCTCTTTTACTGGGTGTACAAACCTCTACATAACTCAAAAGTGTTTCTAGGGTTTCCCTTGGCTACTTGGCTACTCATCCTATGCTATGTTAGTTCAATCGCATTCCAGAGCCATAGTGGAAACTCCTGCTTTGTTTATGATTGTCAAAATGTGCCTCAAAGGGTAAAATTCGGCACTGGTTCAAGCGTGCCTCCAAAGGTGAATTCCAGCGCTGAGTGGAGGCAGATTCTGAAATCAGTTGTAAATACCCACGTTGAAGTTCTGGAAGAACTCTCATGTATTGAGTGGTCCCACTTCTTCGCACTTGCCAACGATGCTCCTTCATCATCTAGGAGGTGTCTGGACTTCTACGGGGATTGATTTGTAGACCTTCATGAAACTAGTCAAGAACTCTTGCACCATCTCTGTTGGTGCTCTATGCATATGTTTGTACTATGTTAGTAGTTGAAAAGGATTCTTTTTGTCTCCCCATCTGGAAAGGAACGATGTTTCGAATGTTGTGAAGTTGGGAATGCTTGTTGCTTGAAGGGCCTTAAACCACTTCCTAACCTCCCCCGAAAGACTCTACGCGAATAAAATCATCTTCACATCCTCATGATCTACCTCTTATAGATCAAAAAAATCATTGAACCAATCCAAGTGATTTTGGGTAGAGGTGTTTCCCTCAACATCATATAGCTTGATCCTCTAGCTGTAATTCTGGGGAAAATCATGCAGTTGGGCTGGCAGGGAAAGGGAGGAAAATCTGGCGGCCATTGCTCTAGGATGGTTTGGGATTGGTGGGATGTTCTGAGTGTGGACTATGGTAGCTTATGAGATTTTGTTTTGTATTAGAGAAGGAAACCTCTTCTCATCGAATACTATATCATCCAAGTGTGTTTCTTATTTAGACCTTAACAGGGTTTGTTCGAACAAGGTGTCAAAATCAAGGTTGCCAATGATTTGTACATCATCTTTGGGTAAGGATAAGTTTCTTTCAAGGTAATAGAATGGGTCTGGTGCCTGCTCCTTTTCCCTATGCATAAGGTTCTTGGTATCACACATAGGTGCTACAGGGTTCATGTTAGGATTGGCTCTGGTATAAACTGTTTTTGGAGCCAGTATTTCTGTTTCATGCAACTCTATGCTACTAGTCTCTTCTACTAGAGTCACCAGGGTAAAGGTTTTAGCCAATATAGGCATTTGGCCCACTGTTACCCTCAGGGGTCAAAACTATAGCTTTAGTCATTCTCCCAAGGAAAATTTTATTCAATTTCATCCCCGACAACGTAGCCAAAATGTTAGCACTTTTTGAACTCATTTGGATGAGAAAATGAATGATAGAGGTAACCTACAAACCAAATTTAAGGCCAAAAACTAGCCTTTCCAACCCAGAGAGGGCTGTCTTTGAGACTTCGTCTCTATACAGGTTATGGCTTTGAATTATCGGCTAGATTTGACATGTCCGTATAGTATTTTTGGTTTTATTGGCAAGAGAATGCAAAACCTTGGGCCATGGAGTCAAATTTTAGAAAACAAGAGAAATAAATAACTTGGTAACTAAAACTTGAAAGGATAAAGGTTAAGTAGGCAATGGTCTTTCAGTTTGAAGTCGTTGTGTTTGGAGAGAGAAAAATACATAAAGTAACTCAGAGCACCGATGGATATGAATTATGAACTTACTTAGAAGAAAACACAGTCGTCTAAATGGTGAAATCTAGAGCACCGTGCGGTGAATTCTAGACTTGTAAAACGTTCATATTTAGACAAAATACAGACATGAATATAAAGAACACAAGAAGCACATACATAAGAGAGGTCACAATACATCAAACCACTACCATTAGAATATTTTCATCAAAGTCTCTGGACCTTTGCATTAAACTTCAATCGGGTTCAAAATTTACATTCAACAGTCATTTTCTACATTACTTTGCCAACCAACCTGGCTTACATTGAAAGGATGCAATATATAGAAAAGGATGTGTCGCTTGGGTTGTCATGCCCCCCAACACTATACTAAGAAATTAGGCTCTGATTATTCTTTTCCAGATGAACCTTCGGATGGAAATTTACTAAGAATAGAAACTTGACTGTACCCAATCATACAATAACCAACGTATTTGCCATAACAGTTCAGTCATCAACAAGGTTCCATCATTAAGAAGTTATGTATCAGTGCTTATCCTTTGATAAGTTATCTAGATGATCAAGCACTTTTTCAGACTCATACCACTCAATGTAATGAATTTGATTTTTGTCACGCGATCATTGGCTGAGGTGTGCATGTGGTGGGTAACCACAGACTATCACTAGTTTTTCCAAGATGACAACGCCAGTTAGAGGACAACTTCTTTCTTCAAAACTGTTGTGCACTCAACCTACACTTGTCCTTCGTGATAGGTGGGTTTCCATTATTTGCATGATGTATTTCCTCCGTGCGAGTACATGTCAGATTCCCTACGTCCCGACAAGAAATAGGACACGGAGAGAAAAAATATCGTGCCGCGTTCGCAAAGACCAAAACGAGATTGGTTCAATCATGTTTCTGGCCTCATCTGTAGTCTTGATATTCGAAGCATTTTCCTGAGAGGCCAATTACACCTTTTCATATTCTTTACTTGTATTCACAAAACCGCGTTCCCTTTCAACTTTGTTTGAGCAATGGCTATATCCGCACAGACATTTTCCATGGGCGGTCGACATTCCCTAAAGTGCTCTACAATTTTATCCTATGACATTATCTGTGATTCACACAGTTGGATGATCATGTCTTGCACTTCTCTAAGTTTCCTCTTGAGCCACGTCACATTCCCTTCTCGGCCTTGTGAGGCTAATGTCTCAACGGTCTTTTCCTCTAACTTCTTTCTCAACTCCTTGTTCTCCTAGTACAACTTAGCAATAGCGAGTTATGCTTGCTTTACCTATTACGACGACTCATGAAAATCCATGTCTTCAACATCCGACCTTCTCCGCCTGGCACAAGTTTCTCTCCTTGAACCTTCGAAAGGTTCCAGCTGAATAACGCGCATGAGTAGCTCCTCAACGACTAATTTTGTGTGTGGCTTTCTCGGGACTTGGGTCTCCCCGACCTCTCTATTCTTCCTTGGCCTTCCTCTTTACTGGGGTATCAACTATTGGGGGGAGAAGGCTTCCTTTGTATTTCCTTTCCTTGCATCCCTTCCTATTTCCTGCTTTGCGCTGTGAGATGTTACTTTTCTCGTGGGTAGAGGGGGATCTCCTTTGGGTCCCTAAGGATGTTAGTTGTAAGCAGAAACGAATCCCAGATATTTCCCAGTCACCTCAATTCCTCAAATATCAACAATTTGATTAGTGACATATGGGATAAGTTCTTCTTTGGCTGGTTTGCTTCAGCTTGGACACTATCTGCCATTCCTCAAAAGCTTTGGGCAAGAAGAAAGGAAGGTTCAACGATCTCATTCCTATGAATTGCATCAAAAATATGATGTGATGCAGGTGTATTTTGTCAGACCTTATTTCATAGGTGAAATACTTTCTAATCAACCTTTGGAGTTTCTGAAAAGGATCATGTAGATATCGACTTGGAATGCTTGTTTCAAATTTCCCGTTTAAGCAGTTTGGTTTGATGAATTCTTCATAGCATAGCACGCCCAAAGACATGCCTTTAGACCACCTTTCACCACATGGAGGGATCTCTGTCGCGGCTGAAAATGTTTCCTCCATCACTTGGAATGTGATTCCTACAATAACTACGCAGAACCCATTGAATCTAACCACGAACTATTCCGCCACTTTCACATTGTATCCTCGGATTTTCTTGCAATAAAGCATGCATCTGACCTGTTTGAAAGATGCTATGACATTCAAATCTTCATTTACCAATGCTAAGTTTTGAGTCTCATACCCCACAATTCTTCCACTTCTCACCCCTTTTCTTATGTTTTGGGATGTCGACATGGTGCAATGCATGTTTGTTCTACACATGTGATAGATAAGATGCCTCCCCCTTCACACGACAAATGGATAACGATAATATTAGCCCAGACCTGTCAGAGGGACGGTAGTGGAACTTTGCATGATAATTGAGAACGAATTTGGGAATTCACTGTGTGGTCCCCAGGTGCCATGAAGACTCTTGGTGCAGGGACGAGTCGATGTTGTGACAATGACGATGACAGGCTCATCGCAATAGCAGGGCACAAAAGTGAATTTGGGAGTGACAAGAAATATGAGGATGAGGGGATTGGCCGTGAGAGGACTTGTCATATGAAATACTAACTGGTGACCAACTTCGACTGTCTCTAAACCATGATTTAAGATGGACCAAATGTGGCAATCTTGACCAACCCAGTTTGTGACATAGCTGATGGAAATCAACTTTCCCGCGAAGAGAAACTCAGGTATTGTGGAAAAAGTTACAGATGAAGCATAAAATCGGATGGTAAATAGAATGCATGCAGAGCTACTAGCATTTATAACTAGACGGGTGAGGTATGGAATCATGACAGGGGACACTGAATCCATGGTGATGAGAATTTTTGAAGCAGGCTAAATATTTGCACAGCACATTCGCGCAGCGGGTACACTTTGAAGTGTGTAAAGTGCATATGATAAAAGTTGCAGAGTATACATGATATGAGAATTGTGATTTCTTATCCCTTCTGACTTCATAATGAGGTGATGATGGTCATTATATCCGTCGATGTGACCCTTATTATAACTACTTTCTTCGGCCTTTGGCACGCAAAACCTCGTCTTCTGACAAGACCCAAATTTTTGGGAAAATACCTTTATCAATTACACATGTTTGATTTTGACGTCCCTTCCCAACTCTAAGGCCCAAACTGCCTACTTTTTGATTTCGACCCATTCATTGTTCGGTACCTAACCTCACACGCTTTGACACACAGACTATGACTCGACTAAGACTGACTCTACTAGAAAAATGATGGCGCTAACACAGAGGAAGGATAATTCCAACCTCCTACCATAGGATATGGTTGAGAGATATGGTCCCCCCAAATGAAAAGGAAGAATAAGGAGGTATCATGCCCCCAGACCCAAAACTAGGATTCACATAAGATGACGAAATCGAGGATGACAAGTGCAAAGACATGTTTGGCATACCAAAAGAGAAAGGATTAAAGGCCCATGGCATTGGCTAAGGACTATGATTCGGTGTACCACTCAGAAATGAAAAAGGTTTCATCCCCATGGACTGGGTAGTGCTAACTGAGGGAGTCACGAGGGATCCACCAACCATAGCAATGAAAAATCACAACGCAATACAAAATGCTAAGGCCAAATAATAATCAAAGAGCACACTCCAAAATAAAGAAAAAAAGGCCAATGCACACAAACATGATATAATGGCTGAAAAGGGGCCTCCCTCACATAAGTAGGTATGTCTCACCTAAGAGGGGCCTGAGACTCCCTTCAAATGATTGGAGGTATCAAAATCCATTATAAGGGCCCTCATGGGCTTAACATCGCAGTCGGTTAGATCCCCCTAGAGAGGTAATCCTTCATAAATTTTGTGTGTTATTCGACCCTTATCTGACTCATGGTACATGCAGAATAACCCCTGCAAGTAACCTATGTGACTACCTATGTCAAGAAACTATAGTCACCATAATATAACCAATGCACAGGCGAACAGTCATAAGTCCGGTCCACTGTATGGGCAGGGCAACAAATCCTAAAAAATTGAAAGCACCACCTCTCACGGAGGTAAAGGTACTAGAAAGAACCCCAAATACGAATAGAACCCCAGAAATATCTCTGACACTAAGAAGGTATTATAGGGATATCTTTGCAACCAACTTCGTGCGACCTCGTGCAAAACTCTGGTGTGAGTGGAGCCACCTGACATAACTAATTACACAATGGATTTCACCACTCCCTGGTCAAACACATATGTTTAGTTTAATAGCCTTGTATAATTTTACTCACAAAATCATATTCCAAGGCCCTATTTCCTATACTTGTTTATGTACCCTGAAAAATAAAATCATTTCTAATCAATTTTAATTAATCATCATTAATTTTAATGGCTTCTACTTACTCAAGAGGTGTGGTCATGAAACTGATGGTATTACGACTCAACATATAAAAGGAAACAAATATAAAACATTGCTAATTACTAATCTTGAGTTTCAAAGAAATGGTGTTCTTCTAAATGCAAATTTTCCAATGCAATCTCTCCACATGTGTCAAAATCAATGCAAAGTAATCAAAATAGAAAATGCCATAATGCAAAATGAAAAAATGTTTTTGTATTTTCGATATAAAGAAAAGAAAATTTAAGGACTGAATATCAACTTCACATGCAGACCCTACTGCAAGCAAAAAGAGACATGCTAAGTAGGATACCAAGAAACAAAAATTCAGACCAATGTGCAAGAAAAATCAATAAAAAGAATGATAAGAAAGAATACCTCCCGAAAATTCA
>SNQJ01S0013209.1:153693-167725 GCA_010110895.2 Picea sitchensis | reverse complement strand
TATATATATATATAAACAGTGAGGAAAGATCCCCAAGAAGACTCAACAACCAACCAAACTCACCCAACAAACACCAAACTCAGCCAACAAGAACAAATAGTTGATGTATGTGATTGTTTGAGAAAAACTCATTTATGTACGTACCCTAAGGGTGGACATCTCGTGTATGTACGTGTATGTCAAGGGAAAAACCACATATACCTAGTAAACACTATCAGGGAAAGGATTAAGCCAAGAAAATCAGATATAAAGTAAAAATAGGTTTTCAAGAAATCAGGAGACAAGGAAACTCAAGCTAACATAAATAAAATCAAGGAGAAAAACACTCCAATCCCCAAAAAAGAATATCAATCCCTAGTATGGTCCCCAATTTTGTTACGAGAAAAATCTCTCTATGGCATGGGGTAAATCACAATAGAAAGAATAACACGTAGAAATCAACTCTAATCACAAGTATGCTATATAAATGAAATGCTAACAAGACAAGGCCAAGATCCTACCTCGTCTGGATGTTTGATGAAGACCACCGTTGAGCATGCAACTCAAATATTTATACCTGCAACTTGTCCTCAACAACCAATAAACACAAGCATGTGGTGACAATATATAATGTTAGCATATATATTAGCATAATCCATTAACATACATGAAAAATACACCCATGGTATAATAATTTGAATATTTGCAAGATAACAATTGGATGAGAAAAGAGTATTTCTATTAAAATAACCAACAGAAGTATATAGGTGAAACAATTATGTAACAACACATATCGGAACCAAGAAACTAAGTCCCTTCAGTTGGGCCTCCACCACTTCAATCCTCCACCAAAGGCAAGATCATATAAAGGAGTCAATGAGGTTCTCCATCACAAAGAAGGAAGAGCTTGGGGGTTGAAAATTGGGTTCATACTTTCAAGGACAAAGGGATGCAGACTCAATATGAAGTGAAATTTCTCCATAGTGTCTTTGCTCTCAAAGTTGAATTTGCTCTCAATCTCCTCAAGACTTGGATATGGCTCAATTTATAGCCTTCAAATGGAACTGAAGGGCCGAGTCAGAGAATTTTCAATATATGGAAGGTCAAGGATCATGGGTCTCACGACATGGCATGGAAACTCGACATAATTTTTATTTTTGAGCACCAAACCTGATGTATGCGGGTTGTAGTGGAGCAACCTGTGTATATGCTTGTTGTCTAACTGATAGGGTGTGTATATGTGGAAAAATACATGTTTTGGTATCTGGAAGTTACAAAAGGGGACTTCAAGTCTACATAGGGAAATGGAAAGGCCATCCAAGCAAGTTGCATGGGGTTAGGAAAAACAAATTGTAACAATTTTCGTTGCTAAGTTTAAGATCTTAGTGATTTAGTGTTTCTTCTCATACTTTTGTTTGCATTCTAAGTTAACTTGCATTATTGGTGAATAAATATTGGAGGTTGAAATCTGATTTTTTGGCTAAGCATTTGTCTGGTAGATTTTTACAAATAATGTTCTTGAATATGTCCCAATTAGTTATCAATGGTTCACCTTCAATAATTCTTCCATCAACATTTCCTTCCCACCATGCCAAGGCAAGGTCCTGAATATTCAAGTGGACAAATGTATTTCTTTGTTTTCCACTGATCTAAGTACACCTTCATATGCTGTAAACATTGGTTCAATTTAAGGGCATCAAATTCTCTTGCATATGGTTTGATTTTCAATTTCACCTCTACATGGAAAGGTACTTAACTTCTACTATAACCACATTCTCCAGTCTCGGTCTTAGGTTATTTTTTCTTGTCTTTATAATATTCCTCTCTACCTGATCCAATATTGTAACATTTTGTGTGCTTGTTTCTCCTTCCTTTTCTCTTGTAACCACTCAGGGACTAAAATTTTCATCTATGCCATTTGATTCCCCAATCATAAATGGTAAAGTACACAAATGTAGATAAGCATGAGATGTATTATTCATTGATATGATACATCTATAAATACATTCATGTGGCCTTTGGATTTGTCTTCCAAGAGGTCTCTTGGACTCCTGACGATTGTTTCTATCACTTGATGTTTCATATTCCTTCACAAGTGACTAATACCATAACCCTAACGGATTAGGTTTCCAACATTCCCCCCATTAATCTGAAGGGGTGTATGTGAGTCTTAGGAGAGAGATGAAATATGGAAGTGTGAAATTGTTGATGGATGAATGTGCTCTCTAAATATAGTGGTTTTTGGATGAACACAAACCAAAAGGATAGCAGAATATGTCTTTTATTAAATGGTGGTGGTGTTTTAATGTAGAACAAAAAATTTGGAACTTGGATCTAAGGCTCATTGGTTCCCGGAATATTTCCTAATTTAGATAGAATATTTCCTAATTCATTGATATGATACATCTATAAATATTTTTGGACTCATGATGATTGTTTATATCACTTGATTTTTCATATTCCTTCACAAGTGACTAATACCATAACCCTAATGGATTAGGTTTCCAACATTCCCCCCATTAATCCGAAGGGGTGTATGTGAGTCTAAGGAGAGAGATGAAATATGGAAGCGTGAAACTGATGATGGATGAATGTGCTCTCTAAATATATTGGTTTTTTGATGAACACAAACCAAAAGGATAGTAGAATATGTCTTCTATTAAATGGTGGTGGTGGTTTAAGGTAGAACAAAAAACTTGGAACTTGGATCTAAGGCTCATTGGTTCCTGGAATATTTCCTAATTTAGATAGAAGTTATTGTCTATTTGGAATTGATCTCGAATGTTGGCTTAAACATGACCATAAACTATTCTTTAGCAGAAGTTGTAAGTCGTGTACTAAGTGGAGGTTTAAGGGAAACCACAAACCGTTGTCTAGTAGAAGTTGTAAGTCTTCTACTAAATGGTGGTTTAAGGAAAACCACAAACCAATATGGTGGTTTTGGATGACCACAAACCAAATCACACTCACTTGTTACTTCTTGATGGGACTTTAAAAATTGAAGCCTGACTATCAATCATTGATATTGTCCCCCCCTGTCAAGTACAAGGTGAGAAGATGCAAATATTTCCATTGAAAGATATGTCAATACTAGAGAATGAATTCTTCGGTATGCATGATATATCTTCTTGAATGTTGATAACCTTTGCCAAGAATTCATCCACCTATCATGGTTCTTTAATCTTGCAGGTTTCTTGCATTTCGAACATCTTCCTGAAGGATGATCATTATTTCCATAATACTCACAATGATGAAGATCAAAACACTAATCCTCCATATGGAAAACTTGATTACAATGTTTCCATTTTGAAATATACTCTTGAAATAGAGTAGGTGAATATGCACCTTCTTGAAGAAATCCGACACTTTGGAACTAGATTCATTTAGTATAATCTAGAATAAGAAAGGTGACATCCTTTTCATATCCTATATTTGTTCTATGTTTATTGTTTTTTATTTCTTCCTAAGGTCCGATTATTGGCTTGGAAAGAGAAAATTGAATTTGATTATGTACAAATTAAACTTATCTACACTTGTATATGAAGTTGGCTCATTGAGATGATCCTGCACTGGCTATTGATTTGGATAATCTCATCTTCGTTTTCTTCTTCAAAAAGAGGGTTGTTCTGAACAATGACTAGTTCAAAATGTCAAATATTCTTTTGTTCAACTTTATCAAGAAGAAGTCGAGCTTCATTTGAAGTAGTTATACTTTGTCTTGTGAAACTTGAAAACAAATTAGAACAAACTGAAGAGTTTCTTTGTGAGTTGTGACCATATTTTCTTCATTTGAGATTATTAGATTTTTTTAGCAACTCTAATAGTTCATCAATTCGAGCCATTTCTCAGACTTCACAGAATTTGTTGTAGCGGCTCAATAGTCGTGTTCTATGCAATTGTGTTTTAAAAGAGTGTGAGATATTTTCTCTCTACGAGCTCATCATTTTAGGCTTCCAGTGCTACAGTCAAGGATTTCTTCCTAGTTTTCACTGTGAACATGCCTTTACCATTATAAGAAGAAAAACAAAACAATTTTCACATACCCAATTAACGTGGGTATACAATTTTACATCAATAGAACATGGATTGGTGATGCACACATGATAACAACCACATAGAAAAAACATGAAGCATTCCCACACATTCAACCTTAATTGAGAACATTATTTACCTTAGATAAACCCAAAGGAAAAACTCCAAAATCAAATCGATATGTGTATTCCTTTATTCTCAATAATTACACAATTACAAATAGAATGTTCTAGCTCTATGGGCCATTAGCAATTAACTCAATAGAAGTTTATTAACATTTATGTACTATTCTACCAATGAACCCGTTCTAAATTGTTGTGCATGAGTTTATAGGAAACATTATGATTTTTTGGGATAGTTATAAGGATAAGCATCCCCATCCCTTCAATTACCCTTATGTATTGTTTAACCTCTCCCATTTGATCTTTTGTTGGCATATTCCACTTCAAGGTTTTTCTCTTCTTTGTCTTCATTTAATTTTGGCACTTATATTAGTAGTGTGACACCTTTTGGACTAAGTGTATGGCTACTATAGTTAGAATGGGTCCCTTCACATTGTGGTTAATTGGAGCTTGTCTACAATCAAGTGGAATGATATTTCGTTTGTCAGTGTTTGATTCATGATCATGCATATTAGTCCCTTATAGGATTTCATGACTTCACAAGTAAGTTAGGAAACTTTTCTACATCTAGCATCAAAAGTTTTTCACTTCAATGTTAATTGGGTGACATTAATAGTCAAGTTTGGATATTTGGATGCATGAGCCAAATGTATGGACCCAAGAGGTTGAACATACCTTATCCATTAGAGTTACCTTTGTGTACACTTGGACAGATTTTTTGGATGCATTAGGTGTAGTTGGGTGCACTTGTTGGATGTGGATGGTCAGCAAACAAGGCACCAAAGGAAGCAAAGTTGGTGGATGAAACTTCATTCCACATTGGAGTGATTGCAAGTTCAAGACAAGTCTCATATAAAAGGGGGATACCTCAAAGGTGTATAGGCATAGAATAATAAGAATAATTGGTCATTCATTCTAGTGTAAACAATATTTGTGGGTAACATAGAAGAGATTGGTAAAGAGAGTGCTTGTGCTTCATATGAGTGAAACCCTAGCCTTGGTGTGTGTGGAATGGATTCTGGCACTGGATGGGACCTATGNAATAATTGGTCATTCATTCTAGTGTAAACAATATTTGTGGGTAACATAGAAGAGATTGGTAAAGAGAGTGCTTGTGCTTCATATGAGTGAAACCCTAGCCTTGGTGTGTGTGGAATGGATTCTGGCACTGGATGGGACCTATGTGTTAGTCGGGTGTGCAGGGGGGTTAGAGGGGGGTGGATCCCCTTACGTGGGGGTTCGGGGGCAATGCCCCCGAATTTTTTTTTTCGGGCCGACATATTTCCGGGACCACGTGATATTAGGTGGTTTTTCGGCACATGGTTTTTCGCCGATGGTTTTCTATTTCCAGTTAAGGAATTAGGGTTTTGGACTAATCTAGGTCATTGGGTTAGGGTTTTGGATGTCGCTGGCTCCTATATGTATATTGTATTGTAAACAATGTAACACAATGTATGAATATAATATATGCTGGTTTTCCCGGTTTGGGTTTCCAGGTGAAAAATCTTCGTGTAATGTTTGTATTTTCCATTGTATCTTTTCTGTTCTTTTCTGAATATCAGTTTGCAGTAGATATTGTACAAGGTTATAATTTACACTATGCTCCCTCCAAACAGTGAAGCTTAAGCCTTCCATGAGATGATTGTGTCATCTATTAAATCCATGAAAACTCAACCTTTGCAATTCATGAAGAATCTCGTGGAAATGCCCAAAGTTTCCCTCCTTCCCTCTTCTCCCAGGAGAAAAGAATTAGCTATGGTCGATCAAGGTTTGATAGGAAATTTTACAGGAATATGGTCATCCCCAAAGAAAGTCGCATCATGGATTGAGAAAAACTGGAATCCCCTCATCAAAGACTCTCTCAAGCACTTCTTTTGTGGATGAGGTTTTTTTACATTCCTCTTTGAACTCAAAGTAGGTAGGTATTTAATTCTCACAAGAAGGCCATATTTTTTCAGAGATAGAGGAATGTACTTGAACAAATGGAAACCCAATTTTATCCCAGAGAATGATGTGCCCCCTTTTGTGCTAGTGTGGGTTTGGTTACCACATCTTCCCCTTCATTGCTTGAGCGATGATGCCCTCCGATGCATTGGCAATTCCATTAGCCATTATATTGATTGAGTTGAACCAAAGAAAAACATTTTCTCCTGTGAAAGGATATATGTTGAGGTCAACCTAGAGAAAGGAATCCCTGAAGTAGTAGTAATCTCACTAAATAAGTAGAATTTGGATTATGAACAACTTCCCTTAAAATGTAAGATATTCTATGAGTATAGTCATTTTGTGAGGAAATGTAAAAAGATGGACTCATACCCAGCTAGCCATGGGAAGGAGGATCAATGGAAAGCAATTTCTCACAAATTCTAAAATGGTTAGATCAGGGATCCATCCTATTTAGAGAGAACTTCAAATGTTGGTTCAAAATCGCCTTCCAAATCCATTGAAAACCCTAGGAAATATGGGTTGTCTTCTTCCCACAATGGTTTTGAATATTTTTTTTAGATGGAGGACTCTAAGGTGGAGGCCATTTCATTCCCTAGCAACATTGGGGTTTTCAGCAAGGATCCACCTTTATTCCAAGAGGTGACTCGGTCTTAATCAAAGAACACAATAAGCCAGATGTAGAGAGATGAAAAATGGGTAGACCTTGAAATCCCAGTATTGGAGGGGATTGAATAACAAGACCCTATACCTGAGGATTTATAAGCATTTGAATATGTTGAATTATCCTTATTAGATGCTCGATACAATTCAAAAACTTAAATTTTAGGAGAAGAAGGGTGGGATGATTGAGCCTATGAAGAGAACTTACCTCATAAATTAGGAAGGAGGGCATCCCTAGTTGTTAGGGAAGAACAAGAAAATAAATACATCCTCCTAAGGTCACAAAAAACACTACCAAATGTGATTGGAGGAGGATCAAAACACTTAAATTTTCAGAATGGAACTGCAACAAGTAAAAATGGGTGCCCACTCCAACCCTTTGAAAGAATGATCTTGGTCTCTTGGAATTGTAGGGGTTAAGGCAGTGGCCCCAAGACCTCGAATGTCAAAGATCTGGTTAAATATGAGAATCCTTGCATACTCCTCATTCAGGAGACCAAGATGAAATTTGAAGATGTAACAAATTTTTGAAAAATTATATGTCACTCAAGTGAAGTTATTGTTGTGGATGTTAGAAGTGCCTCTGACAATCTTTTCACCTTTTTGGACGAGCAAGAGGTAAGTATGTAACATCAATACAAAACCAAACACTGCATTTTTACCAAATTTAATCATAGGAAAAGCAATCGTATCTATGCAATTTTCAATGTATATATGTCAAATAACCCTACATAGAAAGTTGAATGTTGGAATACTCTCTTAAGCTTGAGAAATTCAAACTATTCTGAAAATTGTATCATCGCAGGAAATTTAAATATCATCAAGAAAAGTGCAGAGAAAAGAGGGGGGATATTTGGAAGAGATCCCTTTCAATATATTTTGGAAGATATCATAATGTATTGGTACTTACTAGATATTCCCACACAACAAGGAAATTTCACCTAGTTTAACATGTGTGCTAGTCCTAAGCACATAGCAGAAAGTTTGGATGGTTTTTTGGTGCATAGCAATTTCCTCCATCAGAATGAAACCATCAAATACTATATTCTCCCTCGGCTTATATTTGATCAAAAGCCTATTTCCCTCCATACTCAATATCTTCTAAACTATGGACCTCTCCCCTTCCGTTTTAACCCTCTATGGCTTCAACAACAAGAAGTGGTTGATATGGTAAAATCCACCTAGGAAACCTAGATTATGAGCACACTTGTGTTCATATGGCAGAATACAATTCTTCCATAAAGAACTGAAGTAGTGGGATAGATATTCTCTATCTTCCCCAACATAGGAGAAAAAAAAAGTCAAAAGCAAGATGGACAAGCTGCAAAAGAACACAAAAGAATCTAAAATCACTCTCCAACTACAAAAAGAAGAGTTGGAGCTCCAATGCCAATATCAAAATGTATTAAAGAGGGAAGAAGAATATTGGAAGATGAAATCCTACATCCTTTGGCTCAAGGATTGGGATAAAAATACTATTTTTTTTCATAATCAAGCTAAACTCCAACAATCCAAAAATAATGTGATGAAAATAACTCTGGAAGATGGGACCACTATCTATAGTTTTGAGGAAATCAAATCGATTTCTCGAATCCACAATGTTACTCTATACACACAAAGTGATGAACCAAATCTTGCTAACATTTAGTTTATTCTTGAACATATTCTGACTCTGGTATTAAGAGAAGAGACTCATGACCTCATGTGATAGATATTTGAAGAAAAAATATTTACGGCCATTTGGTTCCTTGAACCAGACAAAGATATTGGTCTTGATGGGTTCTTCATCTCCTTCTGCCTATTATTTTGGGACATTATCAAATCTGATCTAAAAATAATGATCGGATTTTACCATATATCTTTAATAATTTGGGGGAGCATGAACTTCTCCTTCCTTACCTTAATCCCCAAAGAATCAAATCCCTTCTCCTTCTATCGATTCAGGCCTAAATCCTTGTGTAACTCCTATTACCTAAAAAAAATACTTCCTAATCTCATCTCCCTGAATAAAGGAGGCTTTATGCAAGACTGGCAAATTGTGAATAATATTTTCCTTATCCAAGAGGCTATTCACACAAGCTACAAAGCCAAGGGTAAAGGTATGGTATTTAAATTAGACATGGCTAATGCATTTGATCATGTCATTTATGATTTACTTTTTCAAGTGATGGAGTGCTTTGGTTTCAAACCAAACTTCACAAGATGGATTGTAACTTGCTTCAACAGCCCTTGGATTCCCCCTTTGGTCAATGACAAACCTATTGAATTATTCCAATACAACAGATGCCTTTGTCAAGGATTCACCCTCTCTCCTTTTTTTTTCATCATTGTGATTGAAGCTCTCAGTAGAAAACTTGAGCAAGAAAGAAATATTGGGAATCTTCTTGGTCTTCAAATCATTCGAGGAGTTAAACATATGAACCACTCACAATTTGTAGATGAAACCTTAATTTTGGGAGATGCTTCAATGAGCCAGGTGGATACTAGTAGCCACCCACATGTTCCACTGATTCAGAATGGTTCCACATACTGGCATTTTTTCTACACTTTTTCAGGTCCCAAACGTCTGGTGCTATTTTGAGGCCCTAAATGATGTTTTTTGGCTTGACAATGCCTAGCATGAAGCATAGGGTAGATTCTATGCCAAATGGAATGTTTACTCATTGGATAGAACTTTCTGACGAGGTAATGAGTGCCCCAAACAAATATCATGTTCAAAAATTTTTCCCCCAAGAAGTTGACATATCAACTAACCACATCAGGGCCTACAAACCTTTTGGCATTTCATCTTCTAGGGTTATGTTTTTGGATGTTTATGGTTTTCTCATTGATGATTTATGTTAAAATGCATTTTTGAACTCTTTGTAATCATATTTCAAATGAGCATAGCCGTCACATATCTATCTTCATAGATAAGTTTCCACCATTATAGATAGCTTATGTGATTTGCATTTATAGTCTTTTTTATTCTAGACAGTCATTAATAGAATGTTATTTTAATTGTATTATTGTATTTCTTGCAATATCTTTGTGTGTTTCCTTGTTATATATTTTCCTTCATGTCGTTCTCACTATAATATGGTTAGTGGTATCAGAGCAATCAGATCCTTGTTATTTCTTAGTGCATGTCCTTGACGAGGTCATGGTATAGAGAGTTAGATCTTGATCTAGTTTCTCTTGTGGAAAACCTCTCTTCCCAGCCCAAGCGTCCTCCGATGGAAGATGAAAATATAGACGATGAACTAGGAGATCCTATAAAAAGGTTTCTTGAGGAATACCTCATGAAATAGAGGAACGAGATGATGGATAATTTTTCCCAGATCCTTCATGGCTTCCAACAAAAATGGAGACACCTTTAACTAGTAGTCACTTCAAAGGTGTGACACCCTTCAAGTGTAACACCATCTTTCCCCCAGTCTATAAAAATAACTATATTGGCCAAGTATTGTGGCAAACTCAGAAATATGAATGTGTGATGTGAATGGACCTTGTAAAAAAGGTCGATGTGTTTAAAAAGAGACCACGATGGCTAGAGAAAGGTGGTGGAAGGCACCTGGAATGGTGGTGTTAAATTCCACAGAAACCAATACCGTATTTGGACTTCACTGGCCCGGAGAACCAAGAGCGGCTCACTGGCCCCAAATTAAATGACTCACCAGGTTGGTAGGTAAATGGCTCCTCATGAGTAATGAGGGATGGGGGTGAACTTCCCATCCGTAGAGTCCTCAGAACTGACCACCACGAGGAAGATCGTGCCACACGCAACCTCACTGAAAAGAGAAAAGGTAGGAAGAGTGTGCGATCAGAGGGTAGAGGCGAGGGAAGGAAAATAACTCTGGAAAATACAGAGTGAGTGATAGCGGAGAAGAAGGAGAGTAACCTTCATTCTCGATCACTAGTGAACAGAGACTCAGTCTCGCAGCATCGTGGTCTCATCTCAGGGGTGGCTAGTGGTAAATCCATTGGGATTCACTGAGCCTATGGTTGGGTGGAAACGAGAACCCCTCTCAGCAGTTGCAATCACATCTGTTGTTATTTCTAATAATTGTTTTATATCTTGTATCCTGAAATTTATATGCTGACATGTATGCTCATAGTCTGTGCAATTTATGAATGGTTTTAGTATAAGACTGTCTGTGTGGTGTTTTGATCAGAAATGGCGGTTGCATGCTTTTATTGGAAGGACCATGTATGGCTTATGTTTATAGATAGATTTATATATGCACATATTGAATTAATTTGGACTTCAAGTCTGCTTTCGTGAAAGCTATGCCCTTATTTGTCTCCGAGAATACCCGGAATAGATCTCTCCACAGAGATACCCTTCTTGGAAAGCTTACCAAGAACCTAAAAAAGGATTTGAAGAAGCAAGTCTTAGTAATCCTTCATGAGGAAGAATGGTCCTCTTAAAATCTTGATATTTCGGCAATTTGACACCCGGGGTATCCAAGTACGAGCCCTCTCATACTCGCAAGTCCCGAAACCCCAATTTGCGAAATCTTTAAATAGTTTTAAAGTGTGGATAAGTATCGATTGATGGAAGAGATCCTGTGGGAATGTCTAAGGTCAATCATGACCATTAGATTGGAGGAAGAAATGATGGCGTTAAATATCTCAACCATTTTATTTTATCTTCATGAGTAGCGAAGAAATCGGGACCGGAGATCCCCAAGGTCCTTGGTAGTATCTGGACCGTCCTTTTATAAGGGCATGTGGCGGTCGGAAAGCATCAAGTTTTACTGCAAAGTTTATCCGATATACAAAGACAAATGCAACATGAACCCGAAACTCAGAAACATGGTCATATCAGTGGCCACACTGAGAGGAGCACCTCGAAAAAGGTCCACCCCAGAGGTAAAGGACAAGCATCGAATGATTCCTCTGAGAAGGAAGTTGGCGATTCAGAGGGATCTTCTAGCAGCAGAGCCAGTTTCTATTCTTGAAGGAAACAAAAGAAGCAAAAGTCTTCCAAAGGTCGTAAATTCGAAGAATTCAGAAAAGCCAAACCACCCTCCTTCGACGGTGAAATAAAGAAGGGAGAGGAAGCAGAGGCCTGGCTTCTTGGACTAAAGAAGTATTTTAGAGTCCATGACTTCTCATAAAATATGAAGGCCCGAGTGGCCACCTTCAAATTGAACAGAAGGGCTTCCATTTGGTGGGAAAACCTTAAGAATGTGAAAAGGGTTCGCGAAGAGGACCTGTCTTGGTAATGGTTTGAGAAATACTTTCAGAAGAAGTATTTGTCGGAAAAATATTTCAACGAAAAGACTAAAGAGTTTTATGAACTCAAACTGGGACAACTCACTATAGAAGAATGTGTCAACAAATTCCTTGATTTGTTGAGGTATGTACCCTATATCAAAGTGGAAAAGGCGAAGGTGCAATGCTTCATTAGTGGACTACCTAAGGACTATCGGAACATAATTGAATTTGATGAGCCAAAGACTCTAGAAGGCACTATTCGAAAGGCAACCTATTGTCATGAACAATTTGGGCATTGAGCAGAACCTCGCGAAGGATGGAAACAGAAGAATAGTTCAAGATTTTAGAAAAAGGGGATTAAATCCCCAGGATTTAAGAACTATAAGAAGAACCCAAGAATGAGCTTTCCATCCCATAGTATGCACCAATAGAATTTTCCCTCCTTGAGCAGAAATAAAACTTTTGGACCCATATCAGTGAAGATTGATAACCCAAAGAGAGAACCTTTGAAATGATGGGGTTGCGGGGAAGAACATCTATTGAGAGACTGTCCACACCGACAACAAAATGGTCGAAGGATTTATAACATCCAATAAGCTACCACTGTCAATGATGTGGCCATGAGTGTGCCGCAAATTTATGCAGCCTTGGATAATAACCAGGATGACCACCAAGCTTCAATGGTGGAAATAGAAGGTACGATTTCCAACCATCTAGTGTCTGTTTTAATTGACCCTGGTTCAAATTTGAGTTATATAGACCCTAAATCTATTGATAAGTGTAAACTACAGCCACAAAAACATACCAAGCCATGGTTGGTACAGTTAGCCATTGGCACCAAAAGAAGTGTAGAAAAGGATATACCAGCCTGCAAATTGATGTTGGGTAAACCCCACCCAAGCAACCCTTAACTTATTACCCCTGGGATCGTATGATCTGTTGATTGGTATAGCCACCCATAAAGCCAGATTGGACTGTTACCATAAAACCTTAGAATGTGTAAGTAAAGAAGGGAAAAAGATAACCCTTCAAGGGATCCGAAAACCTGTCTCAATAAGAAAAATATCATCTCTGCAAATGAGAAAGTATTGTCAAAAGGGATGTTCCCTATATGCAATACAGGTGTTGAAAACAATTGAAGGTGACAAACCAAGCCCTGATGACCACCCTATCCTGAGAGAATATGGAGATGTATTTCCGGAAGAGGTACCGAGTTTACCTCCGAGAAGGGACATTGACTTCTTGATAGAACTTGCACCAGGAGCGGTGTTGGTGTCTAGCACACCCTACCAGATGAGCACACCCGAGTTAGTTGAACTCAAGTTGCAATTAAAAGAAATGATTGATAAAGGCTACATTCGACCCAGTGTGTCTCCATGGGGAGCACCAGTCCTGTTCATGAAAAAGAAGGACGGTACCCTTAGACTGTGTATAGATTATAGGCAACTCAATAAGGTAACTATAAAGAACAAGTACCCCTTGCCCAGGATCGGTGATTTGTTTGATCGATTGGGGGGTGCGTCTATTTTCTCAAGGATTGATTTGAGGTCGGGATACCATCAAGTATGAATCAAGGGTGAAGACATCCATAAAATTGCCTTCCGGATGAGGTATGGTCACTATGATTTCGTGGTAGCGCCATTTGGGTTGACCAATGCCCCTGCCACTTTTATGTGCTTGATGAACAATGTACTCAGCAAATTCCTAGACAAATTTGTGCTTGTTTTTATTGACGATATATTAATTTACTCCAAGGAAAGAAAAGAGCATGAAGAGCATCTTGGACTTGTGCTGCAAGTGCTAAGAGAACATCGACTCTATGCCAAATTTAGCAAATGTGAATTCTTCCAGAAGAAAATACATTACTTAGGCCATGTTCTCTCTGAAGAAGGAGTAGTGGTAGACCCTGAAAAAATCAAGTCTATCATGGAATGGCCTACCCCAAAGGATGTTTCAGACATCAAATCCTTTATGGGATTAGCAGGATACTATAGGATATTTATAAAAGGATTCTCCAAGATTGGTTGTCCAATCACTGCCCTCCAGAAGAAGGGGACAAAATTCTCATGGACACAGAAATGTGAAGAAAG
>SNQJ01S0013209.1:131533-145514 GCA_010110895.2 Picea sitchensis | reverse complement strand
TGTTGAGAGGGGATGCGCTGAAAAAGAGACCACGATGGCTGGAGAAAGGTGGTGGAAGGCACCTGGAATGGTGGCGTTAACTTCCAGCGAAACCAATACCGTATTTGGACTTCACTAGCCCAGAGAACCAAGAGCCGCTCGCTGGACCCAAATTAAATGACTCCCCAGGTTGGTAGGTAAATGGCTCCTCATGAGTAATGAGGGATGGGGGTGAACCACCCATCGATAGAGTCCTTAGACCTAACCACGGTGAGGAAGATCGTGCCACATGCAACCTCGTCGAAAAGAGAAAAGGTAGGAAGGGTGTGCAATCAGGGGGAAGACGTGAGGGAAGGAAAAGAACTCTGGAAAATACAGAGTGAGTGATAGCAGAGAAGAAGAAGAGTAACCTTCATTCTCGGTCACTCGTGAACAGAGACTCAGTCTCACAACATCGTGGCTCAGGGGTGGCTAGTGGTAAATCCGTTGGGAGTCACTGAGCCTATGGTTGGGTGGAAACGATCACCCCTCTCAGCAGTTGCAATCACATCTGATGTTATTTCTAATAAGTGTTTTATATCTTGTATCTTGAAATTTATATGCTAACATGTATGCTCATATTCTGTGCAATTTATGAATGGTTTGAGTATAAGACTATCTGTGTGGTGTTTGATAAAAAATGGTAGTTGCATGCTTTTATTGGAAGGAACATGTATGAATTAGGTTTATAGATAGATTTATATATGCGCATATTGAATTAATTTGGACTTCAAGTCTGCTTTCGGGAAATCTATGCCCTTATTTGTCTCCAGGAATACCTAGAATAGATCTCTCCATAGAGATACCCTTCTTGGAAAGCTTACCAAGAACTTGAAAAAGGATTTGAAGGTGCAAGTCTTAGTAATCCTGGATGAGGAAGAATGGTCCTCTTAAAATCCTGATATTTCGGCATTTCGACACCTGGGGTATCCAAGTGCGAGCCCTCTCGTACTCGCAAGTCCCGAAACCCCGATTTGAAAAATCCCGAAATAGTTTTAAAGTGTGGATAAGTATCGATTGACGGATGAGATCCTGTCGAAAGGTCTAAGGTCAGTCATGATCGTTAGATTAGAGGAAGAAATGAGGGCGTTAAATGCCTCGACCCTTTTCTTTTATCTTCATGAGTAGTGAAGAAATCGAGACCGTATATCCCCAAGGTCCATGGTAGTATCTGGACTGTCCTTTTATAAGGGCACGTGGTGATCAGAAAGCGTTTCAGTGTTTCGTCACTCGGGGAATCAAAGGGGAAGAACCCTGGTCATCGTGAATCATGAAATCATAAAGATCGAAACCCCGAATCGGTTTAGGTGTGAATAAGTTTGAGAAAGCCAGGATTTGATCGTGACCATTGATCACCCTAAAAAGATCATAATGGTTGATCGTGGGTAAAGTTCGCAGCCGTCCATCAGAGGCACATGTGGTTGTCGGTTGGAATTTCAGCGTTTTGGAACCCGGGAAACCAAAGGGAAAGAACCCTTGTCTTCTCAAGTCGCGAAATCCCGGTACTCGAAACCCCGATGCACTCTATGGCAGAAAGGAAGAGCTCTGAACCATCATATCTTAGTCAAAAAACCCGACAGCTGTTCGATCTGTCAGGAGATGCATGAGGGTTAAGCCTTCATGAACAGAGGTGAAATTCCTGAAAGAAGAGTTGGTATCAGGATTTCAGACTTCGGGATTTCAGAGATCTCGAGGACAAGAGATCGAGACACTCCATGGTGGAAGTCTCAAAATATATCTAGACCATCCAATTAAGGGAGGACACGTGTCATAGGATCACCCATTTTAGGGATTCAGACATTGGGAAACAAAAGAGGAAGGTGAGCATTTTGACTTCGCACCTAGTGAAGTCTTGAAATGATCTGGACCGTCCATTCGTGGAGGACACGTGGCATAGATCGAGAGTCCATCGGTATTTCAGATACTAGGGATTTGAATTGACAGAGGATTTGTGTCACCGGGGGTCTCAAGTCGTGAAATCGCGAAACGATGAGGACCGTCCATCTGAGGGAGGACACATGGCAACAATCCAAGATTTCGGGGAAAATATCAAAAGGAAGAGTCCATCATAATTTTGAAAATTGGGAATTTGGGATTCCCATTGACTAGAGTTTGGGCTCTCGTATTGATAAATCCCAAAAGAAATAGGACGAAGGTCTTATGAGGGATGGTCACCTGGATCAGGGCATAGCCAGGAAGGCTAATGTGACAAAGGCCATTTCGGGAAATTAGAAATCGAGAATTTGGGAGTCCCGTTGACAAGAGGTCGGGCTCTCGTATTGATAAATCTCGAAAGAAATAGGATGGAGGTCTTATGAGGAATGGTCACCTGGATCAGGGCATAGCCAGGAAGGCTAATGTGACAAAGGCCATTTTGGGAAATTGAAAATCGACAATTCGAGAGTCCCATTGACAAGAGGTCGGGCTCTCGTATTGATAAGTCCCAAAGGGAATAATATTGTTGTCTTATGAGAAGTGGTCATACAAGCCAAGGCATAGCCCAGGGGGCTAATTGTTGATCGAGGCCTTTTTGACATTTCGACATTTCAAGGTTTGCAGAGTCGAAAGACTCGACTCGCTTATATCGTTGAGTCGTGAAATGTGAAAAGGTGCCTAGTTGTTTGGCCGGTGGTCATAACTGATGATCACATGGAGGTGGAAAAAGGGAAGAGCTAGCCTGCGCTAAGCCCCCGTAGGACTTTGGGGATTCTGTCCCTCGAGAAAAGGAGAAAAATTTTATTATGTCGTAGTGGGTGTGTTACATCAAGGTACAAGTTAACTTTGATATTCCTTTATTTTAAGTCCAGATAGAAGCCAACGCTTTGTAAAAATGTTTAAGTTTGATAGAGGGTTATTTCTCTGTCCAAAAATTTTCCAACAGTGAAAAAATCACCTTAATGCTCCTTAAAGCTCTTCCTCATGTTAGATAATGGTGGGAAACGTACTGTGAGAAACATGTCATAGATGAGTCTACAATTTTTGGGCTTAACCCACTTGGGTATATTTTTTTTATTCCCTCAAGGAGAAATACTACCCTATTGGAAACTATGATGATCAGTACATGAGATAGACAACTCTGCATCAGGAGAGAGACCAGATAGTGTTGGATTACACCAACATATTTCATACCTTGCACACACAAATAGGTATTAGAGACTCTAAGAAGAACCTGGTTCTGAAGTACCATAGTGGCCTACATAGGTACATCTAAACATATATGGAGTTCATGAACATATATTCACTAGGAGCCGCTTACCAATATGTCATCAAGATCAAGTGAAATTTTGAGAAAAATAATAAGCAGGATTTTAGCTTTGCAAATCCATCACAACAGAAGCATGGTAAAGGTGGGCCTAACTCTCAAAGAAAGGGACAGAGAAAGGATGGCTAGCCCCAAGACAACCAATCCAAGCCACGACTAAATAAGGGTAACAAGAAGTTGAAGATTGACACTGGAAAGTGGTGTGATTTACAAAACAACTCTTGGCACAATAATGATGAATGCTGCTCCAAATAGTCATTTTTGGCTAAGACGAAATCCTGAGAGTCAGATGTTGACTCAAACTTTAATTCATAAACAATCAAGGGAAAAATAATGATTGATGCAGAACCCATTTTCACCATCGCTACCAATTATATCCAGAGGAACCAAATGATCTCGAAGAAGGGGAGTGCCTCTTCCACTCACAAATGTGAGTGAAATGGTCCCCCCTCCATTTCATTGTTGATAAAGGTATCCAAAATAACCTAATCTCAATATAGGTCATCAAGAGGTTGACTCATAATGGTTAACCTATCCATTGGTTGACTCAGCCAAGGATGAGGCATCCATGTCAGCGAACAATGAGACATGCACTATGACATCAAACCCTTCAAAGACGAGGTATTAAGTGATGTTTCTCCCATTGAAGTTTGTGATTTTATTTCAGGACAACCATATATGTGGAAGCGTCATGTTGTTTTTTAATCTAGGCCCCATAGTGTCATTATTACTTTGGTAGGTCAACTCTACAGGGTACCATATGTAGTCCCAACAAATACGATCTCTTTGATCTTTGCGAAGAAGTGTTGAAAGGTGGTCTCTCAAGATAAGATATTTTTCCTCTTTATGGTCCGGTCAAAAAGTGAATGAAAGTTCATTGCAACTGCCAAAACCTTTGTATGAGGTCTCTCTACACAATAAAAATAGGAGGACAAGATAGTATAAGAGAACAAAGATATATATTCCTCACCTATTAGGGTGTATTTTCACTGTCAGCTAAAGCAATCAATTGATTTTTCACTCGGTGATCTTCTTCCTAACGAACCTGTATAATAGTGTTCTATTATAGATAATGAAGAAGTAAAATGATAGATCCAAGAACTAATTTTGAAGGGACACATAAGACAAAGCTCGTCACCTTGTAGGAGCCCAATCGTTATAGAACAAAACAACGATGGGACATGGAGACTTTGTATTGATTATAGATCCTTGAACAAGATAATAGTAAAACGTCGATACCCAATCCTCTAGATTGATGATCTTCTCGATCAACTCAAGGGAGCAAAAATTTTCAGTAAGATTCACCTAAAGTTAGGATACCACTAGGTTCCTATTGATAAAACTAATGTATGGAAGACAACCTTCAAGTCTAAAGAAGGTCTCTTCAAGTGGTTTTTCATGCCTTTCAGCTTTCCTAATGCCCTGACCACATTCATGTGGATGATGGACGATATATTGCAACTATTCACAAACTCTTTTGTAGTCATATGTTTGGATGACATCCTTATCTTTAGAAAAACATTCAAGCAACATTTAAATCACATTCAACAGGTCTTGGGAACCCTATGACAACATAAGTTATATTCCAATTTGGAGAAATGTTCCTTTGACATGAAAAGAATCCAATAT
Source organism: Picea sitchensis (assembly GCA_010110895.2). Taxonomy (NCBI): domain Eukaryota; kingdom Viridiplantae; phylum Streptophyta; class Pinopsida; order Pinales; family Pinaceae; genus Picea; species Picea sitchensis. The sequence goes on along the minus strand of SNQJ01S0013209.1, from coordinate 140,605 downwards.
TTGGGACACATCATGAATGAGCAGGGTGTTCATGTGGATCTCTCCAAGATCTAAGTCATCTGCAATTAGTCAGCCCCAAAGACATTGACCAAGCTCCATAGCTTGGGCCTCACAAATTTCCACCATATGTTTTTGTTAGGGTTCTCTCATATTTCTTAGGCCCTAAGCCAGGTGACCAAGGGTGGAGTGAAGGCCAAGTTTTTTTGGGCCATGTACCAATAGAAAGCATTCAAGAATTTGAAATTCCACCTCTACTAAGTACCAGTCATTATTCTTCCAGACTTTTAACAACCATTTAAGATTGAGACATATTCATTAGATGATGCTATCAGTGTAGTCCTCAGTTAGCACGGGCATCTGGTGGCATATCATAGTAAAACACTATCTGATGTTATTCGTAGATACCCCACCTATGAAAATTATATGCACTCCATTATGCAGGCATGTCGATAGTGGAAGCATTAAATTCTATGGAAGGAAACAATCATCCACACTGATCACATGTCTCTACAATTCATGCAGACACAAGGAAAGTTATTGAATGACCACCATCATAAGTGGTCCACATACTTGCAACAATTTCACTTGAACATCAAGTACAAGAAGGGAAACACTAATCATGTTGTAGGATTCCTCAGGAAACCCCCAATTGTGGCACTAACCATAGTTCTTAAATCCTATGAGCATGAGACATCTGGATGGCCACAATTATACCATAGTGAATTTGACTTTACTTCTCTCTATCAGACATTGAGAATAGGTAAACTAGTTCTAGAATTTTATCTCTAGGATGTACTACTATGCCATATGAACCATCTCTATTTTCCTTCAAGTGATCATTTGAAGCTTATTACAGTCGGGTGGCGGGACACCTTGGTGTGGAAAGAATAGTGGCAGTACTGCAGAAACATTCTTATTGGCCGAAGCTTCAACAAGATGTTTGCAAGTACATCATATCCTTCACTCCCTCCACCATTTCCAAACCCAGCATCAAGAAACATCAAATATAAACCCTTCTTCATACTCTCGATAGGCCTTGGGAGTTCATCTCCATGGATTACATGTTTGGTCTGCCTTCAACCCATCATGAGAATGACTATGTATTCGTGGTCATTGATCGATTATATAAGATGGAAGTGTTGGCACCCTGTAAGAAGATCATCACAGTCGAGGCCATTTCTAATCTCTTCTTTGAACATGTTTGGGTTCATTTTGGCCTCCCATGGACCATTATTGTAGATCGAGATAGTAGCTTCCTGAATTCTTTTTTTTCCAACCTACGGTTGATGACGGAAACCAAGATGACCAAATTGACTACCTTCCAGCCACAGATTCATGGAATAACAGATTTTTCAATGTTATCACAATATTTTTACTTGTGCAAATCCCTCCACAAGATCCCCATATGTTGCATAACAATGGAAGAAACTATCATTGTCACATTTGTAGGATCTTCCCTCATTTTAGTGATGGAAGAGGTCCACCACAAGGGAGGTTTCCCTGGTGACCTCAAGGGATCAAACATAAAGTTTAGTATCCAATCCTACCTCTCCCTATCTTGATCAATGGTTTGTTGGTCTAGGTCTATGAAAGAGAAGATGTTGAATACTGAAGGTGACTTTTGTACCTGCCCAAAACAAGAACACTTTGTAGCATATATACAACAATTAACAAGCTAGACTATGCAAAAATAACCTCTTTAGATGATAGAAAAGATAGATTGCAATGGATATTAAAAATTTGAAGCCATAAAAAATTATATAACAACAACAAATGATTTGTAACAACAATAATTAGTGAACATAAATACCAAAATTGACCATAATAAGTAAGCATATAACCAATAGAATATTATAAAATTGTTAGAGGAAATTTCTGAGTGAGTTAAGCCACCTTCAGATGAGTAAATGCAACAAATTAATGTAGTTTTAGGTGGTTGTAGAAAACTTTTATAACAGCAACAAATAATATAGAGAGTTTTCTAGGGTTAGAGTTAGTAGAGTTAGTAGGACACTTGAGATATTTAATAGTGGAGTTTTATCAATTTCTTTCACCACAAGAGTTTATTATAGATTAGTTCCTTTTCCATTCTATGGCTATGGAGTCCCAAATGCATCCAAGATTGAAGACTGATCTACTTGAAACCAAGAGGTAGAGTCTAAAACCTAAGTTGCAAGCATGTTTGGGCCTTAGGATTTAGACTTTGAGGAGAAGGATGTCTAGGGTGCAATAAATTTTGGTCCCTAAACATCATTTCTCCCTTCTTATAGCTTCAACTAAGTCAAAGATCAATTTCCTAGGGATAAAATCCTAAAGTGCTATCACTTTAGGAATTTAGGGTTATAACCCTAGCTAGGACAATTCACAAATTTTGGACAAGTGAAACATTCTAAGAGGAAGAAGCACCTATGTTCCTCTCTTAGGTTTTCAACATAGTAAGACTTCTTGGAACAAGATAGAAATTTCACCATTTACATCAACAACATATCAAATAATTGAAGAAAATTACTTAGTTCATCCAGGAAACCAAGATCATTAACCATAATTGTAGAAATATCCATCCAAAATTAGCAAACCATCCACAAGAGATACATTCCAAGCATAACACATGAGAAAGAAATACCAATAACCCCTAAGGGGCCAAAAATTTCAGAAGTACTCCTTTCAATGGTGAGGAAAAGAATATGAAATGAAAAGAGGTAGAACTATCCTTCTTATATGAGGAAAGCGCTACACATTTGTCCACATAACATAACATTTTTTCAATTTAAGTGGGGCCAACCCCTGATTATCCTTTTACAAAATGTAAGAAATGAAAAAAAATCATAAATGAGCCACACCTGTAAGACGTCAAGCCTCCTTAGGCAAGGATGGGGCCTCCAAATGCCATGTGGCAATAATATAGAGTGGAGTGGGGGAAAATGATGTCTCTCCTCACTCGAAATCATGCCAACCATCATTAGTATCCCAAGGCATCCATCAAACCCTAGTTGTGTCAACCCCTAGAAGATGACATCATCATCAAAACATGGCCAACGTATAAGATCCAAGTGTTGTGTTGAGGTTGAAGGGACCTACTTCTCATATTTGCAAGGTCTTTAACTATTTATTTTTTCAACTTCCTTGATCCATTGGGTAAATAATATCAGGGGTACTATACCCAGCCTATGGGCTTCTATCCCATCTGTGTGTCACCATGAATGAATTTTCTCATACCAATCCCATATGTCCATCATCCAAGGTTCCAAGGATGTGAGAGTTTATGTATGAGGGTTATGAGTCATTGGATGACACATTTCTCTCCATCACATGTGCCAAGGCCCCACAATAAAGACACAACGTCCTCGGTACAAGCCTAGGACATCCCTCAAAGAACCTATTAGGGACCTAACCTCCCTAACCCCTCACGTAGGTAGAATAATATATTTTCCATGTAATAAAGGTCAATATTAATAAGTCCCAGTAATAAGGAAGAATAAGTAAAATGAAATAAGACCTAATAGAAGATTCCACTTCTAAAAGGATCTTCCTCTAGATTTTTATTTAGGGTAGATAGATTTAGTATAAATAGGAGTCGAGGGTATGAGAAGTTTTGTCTTGAAAATCATTGTAATAGAGAACCACTATGTCGGAGGTAGCCCCCTTGAAGAGGTAAGTGAACATTGTTTCCTATCAATAAAGGTATTATTTTGGTGTTGTGGTTTCATATATTGTGTTTTTCCAATGTTATTCTCTGTAGTATTTCTATTTTCGGTCATTATAATAGATATGGTACCTTACAAGTAGTATCAAAGAAATTTCCTTTGTAGAAAATTGTGGGTTATTTTTTTCAGGGTAGAGACGTATTATGATGTCTTAAAGCTACAGATATTTGTCGTTCAACGCACAAATCCATGGTCGGGGAAGCATACACATAGGAACTACAAGTGGTACTTAAGAGCACATTTTTTCCACCCTTGTAACCCTTTTGATACCCCTTCGAGTGGTAGCACATTAGAAAACACCTATATACAGATTGGGATAGATATCATGAAGCCCTCCATAGATAAACAGATCGATCGTCTAACTTCTATAGTTATACCGAGAATAACAATCGAGAAGATATTCTCTAGTACCTGGGTAATTGGGTAGAATATCTAAGGGTATAGTCTACCCTCCTTAGTTGGTGCGCTGAGATATTGGACTGAGTACTGTTTTTCAACCATGTACATGTATAAGAGAGCTATATCACAGGGAAAATCCTTGTCTATAGAAACCCTATAAAAAACCCTAACCCCTGGGACAAAAAAAACACAGAAAGGGAACATACAATATTTCTCTTGTTTATAATTTGTGCATTTTAACACTTCTTTTATACTATTAAGGATTTGGACATTCTGACACTAAAAAATTATTAATATTGGAGTATAACTCTGCATGAGTAAATATAGTGGTCCCTCTGGCACACTTATTCGAGACCTATCCCATTGGATTCATCTCTTCTCCCTGATTACCATGGTACCGATCATTTTTAATACAATTTGTTTTAGTGGACCTGACCCATTTCTCGACACCCTTATTTGGAACCTATTCCATTGGATTCCCATTTTTGTCATGATCATCGTGATACCTATCACTTGTCAACATTCTTCTCAGTGGTCCCACCTACCCTTCCTGGCACCCTTATTCACCTCCTATGCCATTTTCCTGACCATTTTTTACCTCTATTCAAATGGCCACTTCCTGCACCCAAGAAATCAATACATTGATTGATGACAAGCTCCAAAATAAGGAGGACATCATGAATCTCAATGAAAACATTATCATGCTCAATTCCTCATTTCAAACCCTCCAATACCAATGTGCCAATATCAAACACATAAAAGACACACTTAACCAATTGATGGGTCGTTCCTTGAACCCTTCCTTTTCTGAACACCCATCCTATCAGGAAGACCATGACTCTTCCCATTACCAAATTCCTCATTCCACCCACCTTCCTTGAGACCTATGCCTTCCCAGAATTGAGGTGAAAAAATTTGATGGCTTGAATCCCACATGATGGGTCACTCAAATGGAGTATTATTTCTCTTTGCATGGAATTGTTGATGATTGATCCAAGATTCATTATGGTATCCTACATCTAGATCCAAAATTATAGAAATGGTGGAAATGGCATAGAAAGGAACTCCAAGGGTATGTTTCTTAGACATGGTTTTTTGAAGAGATTTATGACCTCTTTGACCTCGAAACCCACCATTTTGTTCATTTGACCAAGTTGAAGCAGTCTGGGACAATGAAATACTTTATCACAACATTTGAGCACTTGGATTTCAGAATGGATGGCATGTCATATGTATTCTCTAGGGAATGCTTTATCAGTGGCCTCAAAGATGAAATTTTTTCCCATGTTCTCATGGCACGCCCCCAAACTTGGTTGGAATCTACTCAACTAGCCAAGGAAGCACAATAGATTGTATCCTCCCAGATATGAAAAACATCATTTCTTCCTCTCCCTAAACCCACCAATCCCACCCCTCCGTCAACTCCCCTCAAGATCCAAAAATTAACTCAGGATGAAATGGTTGAATTCCATCTCAAGGGTTTTTGTTATAATTGTGATGACAAATATTTTCTCGGGAACAAGTGTAATGAACAAAATATTTTTATGGCTATGACTGAAGATGTTTCTGAAGAAGAGGAAGTTGTTTCACCCGTGGATGAGCTACCACTGCCATCTGATTTGATCCCACCCTCTGATCCACTAAAATTTGAACAGGTGATTTCACTTAATTCTCTCACTAGATTCTCTGCTCCCTAGACCCTCAGGTTAATTGGTTACATTAAGAATAAAAAATTCGTCATCCTTGTGGACAATGGTATCAACCATAATTTTATTCATCGCCGCATTGCCTAGTCAATTTTTACATCTGTGTTGTCAATAATTTTCAAATAATGATTACCAGTGGAGGTTCCATGAAATGTGGGGGACATTATGAAAATGTGAAGCTCCAAATTGGTCAGTATCACCTGAAATAGCATATGTTTTCTATATACATGGGTGATTGTGACATTCTTCTTGGTGTTGAATGGTTACGCACTCTCGACCCCATTATTATGGATTTTAAGGAATTAACCATGCAATTCCGACAAGAGGGACAATAATATAATTTCCAAGGCATCATAGCAGGATCCCCTAATATCATCAACTCCCATCGAATGGAAAAACTACTAAAAAAGGTTCATTCTGGAAATATTTCCCAACTCCACTCCACTCAAGCCATTGAGACACCTTCTGTGCATCCCGACATCCAATCTATCTTCTCCCAATGCCAAGTTTTTTTCACCACTCCCAAGGAACTTCCCCCTTCCAGTGGTGTCCATTATCATTCCATTCCTCTCATACTAGGTAGTCTTCCTCCCATTGTTCTCCCTTATCATCATCTATTTTCCTAGAAGAATGAAATTGAGAAAATTCTTCATGAATTTCTAGAAGCAGGTGTTATCCATCGTAGTACCAACCCCTATTCTTCCCCTATGCTCATGGTACTCAATAAATAAGGTACTTGGTGAATGTGTCCTAATTTTTGCGCCCTCAACAAACTCACAATCAAAGACAAATTCCCCATTCCTTTCATTGATGACCTCTTGGATGAATTGAGTGGTGCTCAGTACTTCACCAAACCTGATCTACGTTCTCTCTATGACCAGATCTGTATGAAATAAGAAGACATTCCCAAGACTGCATTTCAAACTCATGAGGGTCACTATGAGTTCTTGGTAATGCCCTTTGGCATGTGTAATGCTCCCTCCTCTTTCAAAATTATTATGAATCATGTCTTCCATCATTTTCTCCTTCATTTTATCTTAGTTTTATTTGATGATATTCTCATATATAGTAAAACTTGGACATCCCATCTTGCCCATGTGGATCAAGTTCTCAATCTACTCTCTAAGCACCAAATTTTCCTCAAACAATCTAAATGTTCCTATGGAGCCTCATAAGTGGAGTACCTGCATCATATTGTCGACATGGTGTATGGATGGATCCTAAGAAAATTGAAGCTATGTAGGATTGGCCTCGCCCTAAAACTCTTAAGAGATTGCGTGGTTTTTTGGGTTTAACAGGATATTATCATAAGTTTGGTTGGAATTATGGAAAAACTGCAGCTCCTTTCACTGCTCTCCTTAAAAATATGCTTTCACTTGGACTCCCATTGTTGATCACTCCTTCCAAGCCTTGAAAGACACTTTGTGTTTGACCCCTATCCTAGTACTTCTAAAATTCACAAATACTTTCGTACTAGAATGTGATGCTTCTGGGAAAGGAATTGGGTCCATCCTCATGCAATATGGAAGGCCTTTGGCCTTCACTAGCAAAGAAATTTCAGAGAGACATTTGGGCCAATCAATTTATGAAAAGGAAATGTTATCTATTCTACATGTTGTGGATCTATGTCATCCTTATCTATTGGGAAAACACTTCCAAATTAAAACTAATCATCAAAGTCTCAAGCATTTTCTGGAACAACCAATTTCATCCCTGGAGCAATAAAAATGGGTGAGCAAGCTATTTGACTATGATTATGAGATCATTTAAAATAAGGGAATGGAAAATGTAGTTGATGATGCTCTTTCTAAGAAGTACGAAGAAGAAGGTTCCGTTTTCTCCCTCTCCTTCACTATACCAGATTGGCTTCAAGATGTTCTTCAGGAGTGGCTACAAGATCCCAAAATATCTAGCATGATACACCAATTGCAACACAATTCTCCAGCTTTTCCAGGGTAATCTTGGCACAATGAAGATATTCACTACAAAGGTCATTTGTGTTTAAGAAAATAGTTGTAACTTAAATCCACGGTGCTTTCTGAGCTTCATGATTCACCCACAATTGGGAATATAGGGTTTACCAAAACCTATGAACGGTTCAAACGTTCTTTTTTATGGGATGGTATGAAACAAGATGTTCACCCCTTTGTGGTTGATTGTGAGTTCTGTCAACGTAACAAGGGAGAAACAATCAAATCTCCAGTCACACTCCAACCACTTTCAATCCCCCATACTATTTGAGGAGATATTTCTATGGATTTCATTATTGGCTTACCTAAATCGGGTAATAAGTTAGTCATCATGGTGGTCGTCGATATTATTTCCAAATATGCTCATTTATGTGCTCTTCAACACCCATTCACCACATCCACAGTGGCTCTAATATTCATGGATAATATATTCAAGCTTCATATCATGGCTCATTCTATTGTCTCTGACATAGATCCCACTTTCACCAAAAATATTTGGAAAGAATTGTTCAAGCTACAGGGCAACCAATTGAATCTTAACACATCTTATCATCCACAAACGGATGTCCAAACTAAAGTTGTCAACAAGTGTTTGGAAACATATTTGACATGTTTTACATTTGAGAGGAAACATTGGTGGGCTCAGTGGTTACCCCTAGCTAAATGGTGATACAACACATCTTACCATACAACTCTCACATAACTGATTTTGAAGTAGTATATGGCCAAAATCCACCATCGGTTCTCTCATAAATGCCAAGTTTCTCAAAGGTTCAGGAGGTTGAAAAAAATATTATAGTCTGAGAGGATATTCTTCATACCCTCAAAGAAAATTTGGTCATGGGCTTAGAATCTCATGAAGAAACAAACAAATCAAGGTCGTTCTGAATATCAATTTGTTGAAGGGGACCAAGTGTTTCTTCAACTGTAACCTTATAATAAAACTTCACTCAAAGTTGAACATTGTTAGAAACTTTCTACCAAATTTTATGGTCCTTATACAGTGCTCAAGCGAGTGGGATCTGTTGAAACAGAACCTAAATTTTTTACTTTATGAACAAAATTTCTGGTATTCTGGAACCTTTGCAATTATTTTTAACAAAAATCTATATAAAACAAAAAAAAAAAAAAAACTTTTCAGACTTAATGAATTTGTAATCCACCTGAGATTTATTTTTGGAAAATAATGATTGAAACTTAAATCAATGAATGCTCCAAATACTCTTCTGAATGATTTTCAGAATGAACCTAAATGATAGCAACTTAAAGAATTTTAAATTACATCGGGATATC
>SNQJ01S0013209.1:113480-131483 GCA_010110895.2 Picea sitchensis | reverse complement strand
CCACATTTCCCAAGAAGTCAATTGTTACATTTGTTTTGTCAATAATTTTTAAATCATGATTGTCAATGGAGGTTCCATGAATGTGGGGGATGATGCGAAAATGTGTGACTCCAAATTGGTTAGTATCACCTGAAATCCCATATGTTTTTTATAGACATGGGTGGTTGTGACATTTTTCTTGGTGTTGAATGGTTACGCACTCTAGGCCCCATTGTCATGGATTTTAAGGACTTAACCATGTAATTCCAACAGGAGGGACAATAGTATAAGTTTCAAGGAATCACAACAATCTGCCCTGAGATCATCAGTTCTCATCACATGGAAAATATCCTCAAAAAAGTTCATTCGGGAATTATAGCCCAACTCCACTCCATTCATGTTGTTGAGACACCTTATGTGCATCCCGACCTCCAATCTATCATTTCCTACCACCAAGTTGTTTTTACCACTCCCAAATAACTTCCCCCTTCCCATGGATTCCATGATCATTCCATCCCTCTCATCCCATGTAGTATTCCACCCAATGTCCGGCCTTATTGTCATCCCTTTTCCCAGAAGAATGAAATTGAGAAAAAAATTCATGAATTAATAGAATTCGGTGTTATCCATCCTAGTACTATCCCCTATTCTTCCCCTATGGTCATGGTACTCAAGAAATAAGGTACTTGGCGCATGTGTCCTAATTTTCATGCCCTCAACAAACTCACAATCAAAGGAAAATTCCCCATTCCTTTCATTCATGACCTCTTGGATGAATTGAGTGGTGCTCAGTACTTCACCAAACTACATCTACGTTTTGGCCACCACCAAATCCATATGAAAGATGAATACATTCCCAAAACTTCATTTAGCACTCATGAGGGTCATTATGAATTCATGGTTATGCCCTTTGGATTCTGTAATGCTCCTTCCACTTTCCAAAGTCTTATGAATCATGTATTTCGTCCTTTTCTTCGTCATTTTGTCTTAGTTTTCTTTGATGATATTCTCATCTATAGTAAAATTTGTCCCTCCCATCTCTCCCATGTGAATCAAGATCTCCATCTACTCTCTAAGCACCAACTTTTCCTCAAACAACCTAAATTTGTCTTTGGTGCCTCATACGTGGAATACCTAGGTCATATTGTCAGCAAGGATGGTGTCCGAGTAGATCCTAAGAAAATTGAATCTATGTAGGATTGGCCTCACCCTAAAACTCTTAAGATCTTGTGTGTTTTTTTGGGTTTAGTGGGCTATTATAGGAAGTTTGTTCAGAATTATGGAAAAATTGTAGCTCCTCTCACTTCTCTCCTTAAAAAAAATGATTTCACTTGGACTTAAGTTGCGGATCATGCCTTCCAAGTCTTGAAATATTTTATGTGCTTGACCCCTGTCCTAGCACTTCTATACTTCACAAATACATTTGTATTGGAATGTGATGCTTCCTGGGAAAGGAATTGGAGTCGTCCTCATGCAAGATGGCAGGACTTTAGCCTTCACTAGCAAACAAATTTTCGAGCAACATTTGGGTCAATCCATTTATGAAAAGGAAATTTTAGCTATTCTGCATGATGTGGATCTCTGGCGTCCTTATTTATTGGGTCATCAATTCCAAATCAAAACTAATCATCAGAGTCTCAAGTATTTCCTGGAACAACAAATTTCATCTTCAGCGCATCAAAAATGGGTGACCAAGATATTTGGTTATGATTATGAGATCATTTACGAGAAGGGCAAGGAAAATGTCGTGGTTGATTCTCTTTCCTAGAAATATGAAGAAGACGGGTCCCTTTTCTCCCTCTCCTTCATTGTACCATATTGGCTCCAAGTTGTTCGTCAAGAATGGTTGCAAGACCCAAAAAAATCCCGCATGCTCCACCAATTGCAACACAATTCTTCAGTTTCTCCAGGGTACTCTTGGCACAATGAAGAGCTTCACTACAAATGTCATTTGTATTTATGCAATTAATCACAAATTAAATCCATAGTGTTTTCTGAACTTCATGCCTCAACCACATGTGGGCATTCAGGGTTTACCAAAACCTATGAACGGGTCAAATGTTCTTTTTTGGGGGATGGTATGAAATAGGACGTCCACACCTTTGTGGCTAAATGTGAGGTATGTCAATGCAACAAGGGAGAAACTGTCAAAGCTCTAGGCACACTCCAACTGCTTATGGTTCCCCCTACCATTTGGCGAGATATTTCTATGGATTTCATTGTAGGCTTACCTAAATCGGGAAATAAGTCAGTCATCATGGTGGTCGTAGCTCGTATCTCCAAATATGCTCATTTCTTTTCTCTTCAACACCCATTCACAATCACCACAATAGCTCAAATATTCATGGATAATATCTTCAAGCTTCATGACATGCCTAATTCTATTTTCTCTAACAAAGACCCCACTTTCACCAAAACTTTTTGGCAAGCATTTTTCAAGCTACAGGGCACCCAATTGCATCTTAGCACTTCCTATCACCCCCAGACAAATGGCCAGACTAAAGTTGTCAACAAGTATTTGGAAACATATTTGAGGTGTTTTTCATCTGAGAGGAAAAATCGATGGGCTCAATGGTTACCCCTAGTTGAATGGTAGTACAACACATCTTACCATACATCTACTCACATGACTCCTTTTGAAGAAGTCTATGGCCAAAATCCCCCATTGGTTCTCTCATTTATTCCAGGGGTCTCGAGGTTCAGGAGGTTGAAAAAAATCTTACCCTCTGAGAGGCTATTCTTTGTGCCCTCAAAGACAATTTGGTCATGGCTCAAAATCACATGAAGCAACAAGAAGATCAAGGTCGTTCTGAACTACATTTTTTTGAAGGGGGACCAGGCGTTTCTTCGACTACAACCTTATAATCAGACTTCACTCAAAGTTGAACACTGTCAGAAACTTGTGCCCAAATTTTATGGTCCTTATACAATTCTCAAGCTTGTGGGATCGGTGGCCTATCAGTTAGCTCTACCCATTTAGTCTAAGCTCCATCATTTTTTTCATGTTTCATGCTTAAATAAGGTGATTGGAACTAAGTTTCAAACTCAAACTAGTCTTTGTAAGTTGGATGAATAAGGTTCCATATGATTGCAGCCATAAGTATTCTTTGCCCAGTGAAACTGTCATCTCTGTAAGTGCACCATCAAGGAAGTGTTAGTCCAATGGAAAGATACAACTCCAGAAGATGCCACCTGGGAACTGGCCACCATTCTACAACAATTTCCTCATCTTAATCCATGAGAACAAGGTTGTTCTTAAAGGGGGAGGGCATGTTAGGGACCTAACCTCCCTAACCCCTCATGTAGGTATAACAATATAATTCCATGTAATAAAGGCCAATATTAATAAGGCCTAGCAATAAGGAGGAATAATTCAAATGTAAGAAGACCTAATAGAAGCTTCCGCTTCTAGAAGGATCTTCCCTAGATTTATCTTTTGGATAGATAGATTTAGTATAAATAGGAATAGAGGGTATGAGAAATCTTGTCTTGGATATTATTGTAATAGAGCTCTACTAGGTTTCCCCCTCGAAGAGGAAAGTGAACATTTTTGTCATTAATCAAGGTGCTCTTTCTGGTGTTATTCTGGTATTGTTCTGGTTATATCATTATTTCCCTACCATTTATATGCTAAAATATTTATGTTTTGCATACTATTTTATAACTGGAATACTACATATTATCACCTTATAGGGTTTCCCTTGGATACCCCTGAGCTCAATTTATTTACCTTCTGAGGAAAATCTCATGAAAATATATTCAAAGTTAAGGATCATTTTTCCCAATTATTGTAACCATTGTACCCCTAATACAATATTAGCACCACCTGTTTGGATGTAAATCATGGGACTATCCAAAAATACTCCCCCATATTGAGCTTAATACTATGGCACTTCCTAGAAAAATTTATGGTACCTCCATCTGCAATCATTACTTGAAACTATGGTGTTGGATATACAAAGTAATTGATATATTTTTCTAATTTGTAATTGATGAAGTTATGGGTACTACCAGAATCAATCAACATTGTTACATTTATCTTTTTTATGCATCCTTGTATCTTGAGGGTTTATGGAGTATTGATGTCAGCCAATGCATGAAAAGATATCATTGGGGTATTATCTGTTGGAATATTCAACAGTACTGAGAGGGGGGGTGAAGCAGTACTATACAATTTTACATATTTTTGTTCTAAACTGCTTCAAACATATTATCATTTATAATTGCAGACAATCATAACAAAAATATGTTGTCCATAATTTTAGATATCAATCTGCTTCAAACATATTAGCATTTATAATTGCAGACAATGAGAATAGAAATATGTTGTCCATAATTACATATATCAATCAACACATTCATAGTACACAGATGTTGAAGTGGAAACCCAAACTGGGAGAAAACCACATGAAAATATTTCATCAATAAATATCAATTCATTTATAAACAATTGTTTGTGAGGACATTAATCCTCTGTGGGAACCAACCTATAAGTAGATGAGGAAACCAATCCTATTATGAGCACCAAATCACATTTCAAGCACCAACTTGCAAATATATGAGGACACCAATCCTCTTGAGCACCAACTCAATGACTTCTCTAAGCACCAACCTACAATTTTCATCTCAGAAAAACTGTAATTTGGCTAGCTACTCGTCCTCCAACATACTGTGATTTTCTTAAACAATTTTTTCCTATAATAAACTTCACTCCTTAGCAAACCATCCCACATAAATTTTGATATTCATTCCTTCTCTATGTAGTTCATGAGATATGAACTTCGCTCCTCTCACTCGTTGTTTCAGACCCTCGAATTCCTACTCAAATCACTCCAAGTGCTCCTCCTCATTCTTATATATATACCATGTGTTTGACCCCAAAATAATACATCCATGAGGTCGTATTAATCTAGTATATGTTCCCTTATGTTGCATGCAATTTAGCTTATTGGTCCTCAATGCTCAACCTCCGTCTAATTAAGTCTTCAAATAAATCTCGAACATTGATCTGATCTCTAAAATTATAAACAATTTCCTCGACGCACAGGAGTGGTCAAATCATCTCTTGATTAGATCATAATCGTTGATCTAATAGCCATCATATTGAAACCACCATGCTATCAGACCCTAAGGGCCTCATCACTTAGCAACCGTCATATCTAGATCTTCATTCAATATCTATCGTCGATCTATGATCATGTTCATCGATACCACAAGGAGTCTGAAACTTTCAACACTACCTAGGAGTTCAGAAACCATCGAATCATTTATCAACGATTATATTTGTTTCTTGGATTCCTATTCATTAGAGTCTATCCATCAAATCCACTCCAATGAAAAGTACTGCAATGGATCCACTGGTCCTTGCAGTTTGAAATCAATGGCTCCAATTTCATTTCCCCTTCAACATGCATGATGTTTATCTTCCTTCCATCAATCATTTCGTAAGCTGGTTAGTTCCACGTAAATCTATGGTTGTCATCGCATCTTGTTTGCATGTCGACCTATGGTCAATATTTCTCTTTGGAGCTCTTGGTCGGAGTATCTCTGCTCACAATCCACTCCGACCATTGATTATGTGATGAACAATGGATATTTTCTACCCAGATCAATGACTGACAAGTTTTCTCGCATTTCTTCCTTGTCGAAGTATAGGTATCTCAATATACTTCGATCAGGGCCTCTCTGATGAACGTTGGTGGTTCACTCCAATAGACTACGACCGATGGTCAAAATATACTCCGACCAAACATTGAAAGAGATATATGAATCTTTACTTGATGACACATGGATCAGTCATTATGGAATTGACATGGCAGCTGACCTCATGCTAACATCATCAAATTTACATCCATGTTCTAGATTATGAACTAGAACTTTGCGTGTACTTGACCCAATTACTGTGTTACATGTGGATATTTTCGTCACCTAGACATGTGTCACCCTTTGGGACAATTTGGTTGCCCTGTTGGCATCCACGTCACTCTGACTATCGATTTGTCACAAAATTATTCAGAGTCCCTCGTCAAAGCTCTCTCATAAACTTCACTCCGACCATGGTCTTCCATGGACGACATATATTTATTCAAATCAATTAAATGCTCTCGTCATCTCTCATATTTCTTTATTTTACGAGAAACTCCTCTACACTCCACTCTAATGGTTGGCACTCATATTAACAGTTTAAATATATCCTTATAAAACTTCCATAGATCCAACGGCTCTTCTTCTATCAGGGTTCCAGGAATTCAAACACTTCGACGAAAAGATCCAACCATCCATCGGGGAATAGGTTCAACGGTGCAGATGACATAGATTTGGCGCCTTATCCATGACTTCACCAATAAATTTGAACCATTCATCGTAGAGGAGAGATAGTGGTCACGATTAATCGTAGATCAGACTATCACTCATCGGAGTCCTCCTCCAGTTCTAACTCTGATTGTATAAACTTTTATAGACTATGTTCGTTGTTACTCACCGGATTCCTCCTCTTAATTATGACTGTATGAGCTCCAATAGACTACAATCAAGGACCATGATTTCTTCCACCTGTAGATCAAGGTCAAAATTTCTTTTTGTATTTAAATTATTTGCTAGCTTTGATATAGATTGGTTCTTAATTTGTCATTCCAACCCGGTCCTCAGTATGACTGTCATCACTGCAAGATTATTGACATAAATGACAATATACTCAACAATCTCCCCCTGTGTCATTTATGGCAACACTATTATTGAGTTTCTCCCCCTATTATTGTGTTGTTGAGACCTCTTCTTTCTTTCCTTGTTTTTTCTCCCCTTGACAGTGTGCTCCTCTCGTTTTCCTTATTTTTCTCCCCCTTGTTGTATACTCCTCTAGTTTTCTTCTTTCTCTCCCCATTTGACATCAAGGACAAAAGGTGCATTACTAAGGGATTTGTTGAATCCCTAGTCTCTGTCTGAGGTATTCAAATGCATCTTTAGGAAGAGGCTTGGTAAACATATATGCAATTTGCTCCTTGGTAGGAACATACTCTAACTTGACAATTTTATCATTTACTTGTTCCCTCAAGAAATGATATTTGATTGGTATATGTTTTGTCTTTGAGTGCATCACTGGATTCTTGAAAATGATTATAGCATTAGTTTTATCACATAGCATAGAAATTAGATGCTTGTATTCTACCTTAATGTCTTTCAATGTTTGTTGCATCCAAAGAATTTGTGTGCAAAAATATGTTATTGCAATGTACTATGCTTCTGATGTGGATAAGGAGATTGAAGATTATTTCTTGCTTAGCCAAGATATTAAACATTTGGCCAAGAAAAATGCTCCTCCACTTATGTTTTTCTTGTCATCAACACTTCCTACCCAATCTGCATCAGAATATGTTGTTAGAGTAGAGTATTCTCCTTTTGGATACCATAGTCCAAAATCCATTGTGCCTTTCAAGTATCTGAAAATTCGTTTGACTTCCTTCACATGTGATTATTTTGGAGCAAATTGAAATCTTGCAAGAAATCCAACAGCTTGCATAACATCAGGTCTTGATGCAGTCACGTATAAAATACTACCAATCATTGATATATACATGGTGTGATCTGCCTCTGGTGATTCATCAATCTTACTCAACTTGCAACCTGTAATCATTGGAGTATTGACATGCTTGCAGTCTTCCATCTTGAACCTTCCATGATTTTCATCATCCACTATTACATTTTCAATTTCAACAATTTTGTCTAATCTCATATTGAAATATCTGTAATATTTTCTTTGAGAGGAGTAACTAAGTACAATACCTTCATCTGATCTAGAGTCAAACTTGACAAGGTTGTGATCATCTCTCTTTATGTAGCATTTGCTTCCAAAAAACTTAATATGTTTGACATTTGTTGGCCTGCCTTTCCATAATTCATATGGAGTTTTGTCACTATTGGCTCAGGGTTGTGCTCTATTCAGAATGTAGAAATTTGTGTAGACTACATCCCTCCAAAACATATCTGACAACTTAGCTTGAATTAGCATGGTTCTGGCCATTTCTTGTACAATCTTGTTTTTCCTTTTAGCTACTCCATTTTCTTTTGGATTTCTTGTAGTTGAGAAGTGTATTATTATTCCATGATCTTCATAGAATTCATCAAAATCATATGATGTGAATTCTCCTCCATTATCTGATCTTAGGCATTTAATTTTCAGGTCTGTTTCATTTTCAACCAATACTTTGAATCCTTTAAACTTCCCAAAGTCTTCTAATTTATGCTTGAGAAAGGCTACCCAAGTATTTGTAATCATTAATGAGCATCATGAAGTAACAATCACCTTACAAACTTTGTGATTTGGTTGGACCACATAGATCTGTGTGGATGATTTATAATGGTCTTGATGTTGAATGTTCCTTGGTTCTGAATTTTACTCTTGTTTGCTTCCCATGTTGACAATGTTTACAAATTGGGTTTGAAGGCTTGATGATTTTCGGCATGCCTCTTACTGCCTGGTTGTTAGTGACCTTAACTAAGTTTTCAAAACTTAAATGTCCCATTCTCTTATGCCATAACCATCCTTCATCTTTCTGTCCAATACAACATACTTCTCTTCCAATTTTATTTAAAATGTATACATTATTTGGTGTTATGATTGTTGTTGCTACCAATTTTCCAGTGTCTTCTTTAATTATTTTTCATTCTCGAGAGTTGAAAAGGAGTGTCTGTCCCTGGTCACATATTTGGCTAACACTTATAATTTCATGCTTTGGATATTCAACTAGAAGAACATTTTTTGTTCTGGCATTCTGACTTCCCAGGCTGACTCTACCTTTTCCAATTATCTTGGCAGATTTATTATATCCAAATGGAACACTTCCTCCATTATCTTTCTTTAGCTTAAGGAATTTGTTGTGATCACCATTCATATGATTAGAGCATCCATTTTCTATGTACTAATAGATTTATTTGTCTTGAGCATGCATTGTTAAATCACATTCTTCATGAGAACCCTTCTCTTGTTTCTTCCTCTAGACTTTGGTCGTATTGCTGACAGAAATATGTTTTTCAATAGGAGAATGTATCTAACTTTTCAATAGCTTTATGGCCAAAAAAAATTCATTTATAACATTCAAGATTGTAGTTAAGCAGTGGAGAAAATGAATTTATGTCACCAAACATTAAGCGGAGTGTGAGTACCTTTACTGTGAGATTGACCCAATATCCAATTTGTTTCATTCTCTAGTGTAATGGGTTTAACATCCTAACCCAAGATCGATGGCCACCACCACCTCGACCCAATACTGATGGACACCATCCCAATATCTCCTTCCACTCACTAAACAAATCATATCTAGGCCTGGTGGATCATCCTGCAACTTATATTTACACTCACTAGACAAACCTATCAAATCAATATGTACCATCCACACCTCGACCCTTCCTTACACTCGTGAATACACCGGAACAAGGCATACCATCCACATATGGGTTAGCCATAAACACACTCACTAGTCAAAACACACCAAATCCATATATATCGGCCACCATCCAGGCTAAGCGAACACACCATGTTTCAAACACACTGGGACAAGACCTTCTGGACCAAAATATGAATCCCCCTTACACTCACTAGTTGAACACATTGAATTTAGATCTGGAAGATTATTCTCGGCTTCCTCTCCCTCCTTGCCCCACTTCTTAAGGTTAGGCGATACATTATTCCTCTCCCTTTGGTCGAGCACTCTATACCTCGCCCTCTCTATTGGTCAAGTGAGCAATTTCTCCTCACCCTCCTCATCCATAATTTGGATGAGCCATTCTTCCTCTCCCTTTGGTCGAGCACCCTGTACCTTACCCTCTCTACTGATCAAGAGATACATTCTTCCTCTCCCTTTGGTCGAGCACTCCATACCTCACCCTCTCTATTGGTCAAGCGAGTAGTTTCTCCTTATGTCAGGAGAGCAGTTTCCCATTTGTCAGACTCCCAATTCTTCCTTTTTCTTATCCATAGGCAAGTGGATACCTCGTGATTTTTAATATCATTAAGAGAGCACCCCAAGAGATTTCCTACGTACGAGTTAGATCGGATTCCTTAAGTCCAATGATTGAAGGAGGGGTTGTAGTTTTGACAGAGAGGAGGGTTTCATCCACCACTACACTGGATTTCAAATCAATCTATCCCTAACTATATCTTATACAATGGATGTAAAATAAATCTATCCTCTCCAATGTATAGTTTCACCCACCCAACCCAGATAGTCAAGAAATCCCTTACAACTAAGATTCATAGTAGTAAGAGTCAAGGAACTTTCAGTCCAATTACTCTAAGCTACCAATTCAATCTATCTAGGAAAGCAACCATTAAATTGTCGCTCCTGGCTTCCCCAACCCAATCAATCTCTAAATAGAACAATAACATTTCATGGGTAATTGGGGACAACTCCCATATGGGAAAGAACCAACACTAGAATAAGAAACGACCCAAGGAGGAAGAAATACCACATGTCGCTATTTATCTTCCTACCAACTAGCATTAATCCCACCCAGTCATTAAGCCAGTTGTTAATTTAAGGCCATCTACCTGGCCACCAACCACCACCAACAACCCAGCTGTTAAGCCCCTCGAGAAGCCAACCTAATTGGATTGGAGGGGAGAAACATATATAATAATATGAAAAACCGAATAAGGAGAGCTAGTAACACAGGAAAGAATGAATGATAACCAATAACTCCTAATCTATCTCATCCAATAGAGAATACCCGTCAAGAATATAGTTGAACCCAGCAAAGTTGTAACATTTCCTCTATCCAAATAGTCAAGAAATCCCTAACAATAAGGAAAGAAATGGTTCATTCAAGTTCTTAAGAGAAGGAAGGGGAAGCACTCTAACTAGCCTTTAGGGAGCAGTATATTATCTATCCTTCCAACCTTAAGACACTTTCCCAAGAAGAAAGAGGTGTATATCCTTATAGGGTCAATAGCTCTTTTATTCGGGTAGGTATAGTCCTTCAGGAAGGGGAAGGAGAATATCTCTAACATGCCTAACGGGGGTGAGAGAGTTCCTATCCTTCTAGAATTATGAAAAGAGGCTAAGATAAAATAGGCAAGATCAGTAAATCCATATAGACTTTAAGGGCAGCTGGAGTTACTTACCGTTCCTCTCTTAAGGTTGGAAGGATAGGTACACCCTCACACCCCTAAAGGCTTATTGGTGTTGTTTTCTTTATAAGGAAGAAAGGACCAAGTTGTCAACATGATTTTTGAATTTATTGTTCACATAATTATTTCTTGGATCATTGTACATAAATCCATTTCTTCTTTGATCATTCCTTGTATATGCTCTGCAGTCTATTACCTTATGTCTAAAATTGTTGCATGAAAAAAGGCTACCGAGAAAGAGATATTCATACATGTTCACGGTAGGTATTCTTGGTGTCATTGCCTTTATGAATTCATTTCTTATGAAGGACACCAGGCTCCTGTTGGTCATGGTTTTCTTCATTGGTGTTCCCATCATGCTTGATGGGATTGTTCAGGGCTACAACATAGGTCTTGGGTTCTTCCTTGGTTTTCTGCAATGTGGTATTGGGATTGTAACCTAGTACAGTATTGAATCAAATTGTGATCTTTGGTTATTGAGAATATTGTATAACATCATGGAACTTCTTTAAAATTTTAGATTGTTGTTCAAATCAGTTGTAATTGTATCAATTTCCTTTCTTAGCACAATATTTTCCTTTTCAAGTTTTCCACAATCTTCTTCTTTTTTCTGCAGTTGATTTTTTAGTTCATTTTTAATTTTCTTTTGTTCTTCTAATTGAGATGCCAGATTCAAAGTTGTGTGACAATTCTTCCTTCAACTGTTTATTCTTTATTCTGAGCTTTTTTATTTCATCTAGAACACAAATTAATTCTCCTTATAGATCAACATCCACATCATCACTTTATCCAATTTATGGGATGTTGTTATTGTCTTCATATTCATTGGAATTTGTTTCTAGGGCCATTAACAAAAAATCTTCTTCAATCTCTTCATCACTTTCAGAAGATGAGTAGTTGTTCTTTTTGGAATAGAGATTTGTCTTTTGTTTCTGGAAGTATTTGTTCTTTTGAGTTTTACCCTTTCTTCTTTCATTAGGGTTAAAATCATCTTTATCTTTGTTGTCCATGTTCTTGTTATGAGGACATTTGGCAAGAAAGTGTCCTACTTCACCACAATTAAAACACTTGAAAGGAAGCTTACCTTTATATTTTCCAGTTGCTCTCTGGAGCCTTCTTACAAAGTTGGTTTCCTCTGCATCATAATCATCATTGGATTTGTCACTTGATCTTTCTATTCTTATGTTGGTCTTATTTGAGGCTTTGAATGTTGCTTATCTTTTATATATTTTTATTGTCCTATTTGCATCTCATAAGCTGTAAGAATTCCACGCAATTCATCCATTATTAATTTTTCCAAATATTTTCTATCTTCGAGAGCTGATATCTTAGGATTGAATCTCATAGGAAGATACTTAAGTAATTTTTTCACAATAAATTTCTCATCAATTGTTTCACCTAAGCCTCTGATGAGGTTTACAATTCCATCCACACGAAGAAGATATGTAGTAATGTTTTATTCTTCATCCATATTCAGGATTTCAAATTTACTCCTATGAATTTGTAATTTTGCTTGCTTGAATTTATGATCTCCTTCATAAGTGTTCTGCAGTTTATCCCACATCTCCTTTGTTGATTTGCAGTGCATAACTTTGGTGAACTATGATTTTGATAATCCCTCCAAAATTGCATTCATGGATTTTGAGTTATTCTCACAGGGCTTCTTTGCACCTATATTAAAGAGTGTATTTGTTGGAGTTTCATAATCATTCTTGACTGATTCCCAGAAACAATATCTTAGTGATTACAGATACACTCGCATTCTAATTCTACAAAAGGCATAATTTGTTCCATCAAAGTATGGATATTTGCTTAAGGATAGTCTATTTTGTTTGTCCATGCGAACTGTTGGGATATACCTTCCAGTGGTTAGACTGTTATTGAAGGAACCTTGCTCTGAAACCAATTGTTGGAATATTCAGCAGTACTGAGAGGGGGGTGAATCAGTACTATACAATTTTACCTATTTATGTTCTAAATTGCTTCAAACATATTATCATTTATAATTGTGGACAATCAGAACATAAATATGGTGTCCATAATTACATATATTAATCCACTTCAAGCATATTAGCATTTATAATTACAAACAATCAGAACATAAATATGTTTTCCATAATTATAAATATCAATCAACACATTCATAGTACACAGATGTTGAAGTGGAAACCCAAACTGGGAGAAAACCACTTGAAAATATTTCATCAATACATATCAATTCATTTATAAAAAATTATCTGTGAGGACACCAATCCTCTATAGGAACCAACCTAAAACTAGATGAGGACACCAAATCCTCTTATGAGCACCAACTCACATTTCAGGCACCAACCTACAAAAAATGAAGACACCAATCCTCTTGAGCACCAATTCAATGACTTTAGGCACCAACCTGCAATTTTAATCTTAGAAAAATTGTAATTCAGCCAACTACTCATCCTCCAATAGACTGTGATTTTATTAAACAAATTTTTTCTATAATAAACTTTACTCTTTAGCAAACCATCCCACGGAAATTTTAATCTTCATTCCTTCTCCATGTAGTTCATGAGATATGAACTTCGCTCCTCTCACTCGTTGTTTTAGACCCTCAAATTCCTACTCAAATCACTCCAATTTCTCCTCCACACACACACACACACACACACACACACACATCGTGTGTTTGAACCCAAAATAATACGTCCACAAGATCAACTCCAGATACCTTGTTCTCTAATAGATCGGGCTTAGACATTTCCTTGAGAACCCTTCATGAAATCTAATCTATGTTCCCTTCTGTTGCATGAAATTTAGCTTATTGTTCCTCAGCACTCAGCCTTCATCTGATTAAGTCTTCAAAAATATCTCAAACGTTGATCTAATCTCTAAAATTATAAACAATTTCCTTGACACACATGTTTCATCTGATTGTCTCTTGATTAGATCATAATCGTCGATCTAATATCCATCATATTGAAACCACCAGGCTATCAGACCCTAAGGACCTCATCACTCAAGAATCATTAGATCTAGATATTCATTAAATCTCTACCATCGACATGTGATCATGTTCATCAAAAACACAGGGAGTATGAAACACTCAAAACTACCTCGGAGTTTAGCAATCATCGAATCGTTAATCAATGGTTATCGTTGGTTCTCATAGTACTCTTTGTCGGAGCTTGTCCATCAACTCCACTCCAATGAAAAGTAATGTGATGGATCCAACGATCCTCACAGTCTGAAATCAATGGATCTAATTATGTCGCCCCTTCAACATGCATGATGGTTATATTATGTCCCTCAATCCTTTCATAAGTTGTTTAGGTCCACGTATATCTATGGTTGTCATCGCATCTTGTTTTCACGTTGACCTATGGTTAGGATTTCTCATTGAAGCTATTTATCAAAGTATCTCTACTCAAAATCCGCTCAGATCGTTGCTTCTACGATGAACGGAAGAGATCAATGGCTCACAAGTGTTCTCATAGTCCTTCATTGTCAGAGTATAGGTATCTCAATCTACTCTAACCAGGGCCTCTCTGATGAATAGTGGTGATTCACTCCAACAGACTACGACCAACAATCAAAATATACTCCGACCAAACCTTCCAAGAGATCTACGAATCTATATTTGATGACACATGGATCAGTCATTGTGAAATTGATATGGCATCTGACCTCATGCTGACATCATCACTATTTCCAACCCTATTCTAAATTCTGAACTAGAACTTTGCTTATACATGGCCCAATTGTTGCATTACACGAGGTTGTTATCCTCACCTGGACACATGTCATCCTTTGGGACAAATTGGATACCACGTTGGCATCCACGTCACTCTAACTATAGAGTTGTCACATAATTGCTTGGAGTCCCTCGTCGATAGAGATTTATTCAACCCAATTAAACACTCTTGTCATCTCTCAAATTTATTCGTTGTCATATATCCTCCGCTATACTCCACTCTGATGGTTGGCACTCATATTAATGGTCTAGATCTCTCCTGCTACATCTCCCGTAGATCCAATGACTCTTATTCTATCAGAGTTCTATGAATTCAAACACTTTAACGAAAATATTCAATCGTTCGTCATGGAATAGGTTCAATGGTGCAGATGATGTAGATCCAACGCTTTATCCAGCACTTCGCTGATAAATATGGACCCTTCATCGCAGAGGAGAGACGAAGGTCACGATTAACCATAGATAATACTATCATTCATCAGAGTCCTCCTCTAGTTCTAACTTTGATTGTATAAACTCTAATAGAATACGTTCAATGTTACTCATCGAAGTCCTCCTATGACTTCTAACAGTATGAGCTCCAATAGACTACGATGAACTTCCACGATTTCTTCCACCTATAGATCAAGGTCATGTTGATGGGAAGATGTGACCACTCATCAACTAAGAGGGAAAATCTTGGTCTGAGGTCCTTAGAGAAAGACCCAAGTTGTTTAAGTTAGCTATCCCTAACGGGTTTAACAGATCCGTTAGCCGATGAGAAGATCTATCCTAAGAAAACAAAAAAAGGGTTTCTAACTATTTACAAACAAATTCCTACTATTTACAATTATTACAGGATTACGTTTTTTTTTACAAAATATACAACATATACACGGTACAAGATTTATTGAAAAGTCTCGTGAAAAGAAGTGTTTTCGAGGAATAAAATCTCAAGAAAATTTAAAATAGAATAATATATAAATCTAGTAATACAAATATTACTTAAATATTCAAAATAATATTCAAAACAAACTTAAACAAATAGATACGAATGTAAGTTATGATGGTTTTAGTTTAAATGGTCAAATCAATTAAACTAGATAAAAATTTACATTCATTAATGAAAACAAAAGAACAAAATTTACTAACCTATCCCAACGAGGAGAAAAGTTTTAACTTAGTGATTGAGCCTTTCCATGTGAATGTTAATCGGGCGGTCTCCTTTGTAAAGAGAAATCTTTAACATGCAACTATGCAATTCAAGAACTACAATAATCCCGGTGAAATAAACTTCGACGGAATATAGAAGTTTTGATATAGATATGGAAAGAATCAATCATCAAATTCATCTCTTCATGAAAAACTTATTAATGTACCATTTCAACCAACAAAATACATCTTGTTGGCAAAAACAGTTAAACATATACAGATCATATAAGAAAACTTAATATATTTTTGCACATGTATCTAAACAACATTTGCATAAAGAATCATCACCAGTGGAACGAAGAATTTAGTGATCCGGATTATTTTTGGAACGAAATGAAAGCAGAGATATTACAATGAAATACACATAAAAAATTCTAGAAACAAAGAAATACAACAATACATGATTTCTATTAATGAAAGAAATGTACATAGACTCTAAAAATACAGAGTGCAAGACTCGCTAGAATGGTGGCAACTTTATCTCTGAGAAGAGATGTGATGGATATGCTCATTCACAAGAAGATGATTACAATGAGGCTCTAAAGGCCTTTTTATGATAAATATGAATACCAAAACCCTAGACATCCAAAATCCTAACCCTAGGAGATGAAGCGCCAAAAGTCATGTGGGCCCGTTAGTACATTAACTTCCTGGGGTCATAACTTTTGCATACGATCTGTGTTTTAGGCGTGTGATAGCATGTTGGAAAGATTTGTTTGCGAAATATGCATTATTCCATCAAAATTCGACTTTGTCTACAGTTTGACTATGGAAATCCAAGAAAAAATTGGTTAGAGCCCCAAAACGGCCCCGGAAGTACAGAAATATGTACTGACATGAAAACTTCTAAAATAAGCCAATTGCAATAGGTGGGTGGCCACCAATATCCACCTGGATGCTTTGCAGGGCTTTAGGATAGCCCCGTAAGTGAAAAATCGATAATTACAAATAAATGTCCCCATTACAAAGAAACGTGTTGAACTGAAAATTGGCAAGATGAGCCAGTTGGAATTTGGAACAGATGGGTGGCCACCAATATCCACCTGGATCAATCCTCCCCGCTTAGAAAGAAATGGTCTCCATTGCGTTGATTTCCCGAAGAAGAGGGGAAAGTGTCTTCTAAATAAGATTCTTGGTGAGTTGTGTGCCTTGTTGGAGAAGTTGTGTTGCTTGGTCTGTGGAAGGTTGTCACGAAATTTTTGTTGGCAGGGTTGAATATGTTCCACCAACCCGTTGTCTCTGCGATTGATGGAGCATTGTGTAGGCACCATCATAGGTGAAGAAATAATTTCTACAAACTGCTTCTATTGAATAGAAGGTGTTGAGGCTACAATGGTTGCAATGGTTGCAGTGGCCTTATGTGCATCCTTTGAATAGATTGTGAAGAGGATGAATTTTGTAGTATGAAATATTACATTGTGACATTGTTTTGGTGGAACAGTAATCAGAAATACCTCTAGTACCCTGTAGAGATGACCCCCTAGAGTAATAATGATACTATGGGGTTGAGACTCATAAACAGCATGATGTTTCCACATATATGGTTGGCCCAAAACAACATCATAGAAATCAATAGGGGAAACATCACACACTCCCTCATCCTTGAATGGTTGGATGTCATAAGACAGATGGCATTGTTGGTTGACATGAAGATCTCATCCCTATTGAAGCCACCCAATGTTGTATGTTTGCGGGTTTGGTGTTGTCAACAACCTCAATTGTTTGACAAACCCAACTGATATGGGGTTCTTCTGGCTACCACTATCAACAATGAAATTCAATTGGGTCCCCTTCACCCATATATGTGAATGGAAGAGTTGCTCCCCCTCTTCGAGATCTATTGGTTCTTCTAGTTGAATTGTTGTGGTCGCGACAGTAGCAGTGGGGTCTGCATCGATGATCTGTCTGTTTTCAATATTTTATGGATTATATTTTGAATCAGGGTTCAGCTCCTTGTCTTAGACCTAGGACACCAATGATT